>JAOTMB010000037.1:0-220209 GCA_032357745.1 Camptophora hylomeconis | reverse complement strand
CCCTAACCCTAACCCTAACCCTAACCCTAACCCTAACCCTAACCCTAACCCTAACCCTAACCCTAACCCTAACCCTAACCCTAACCCGGGACTAATAGCTTAGTATAACGTTTAGTAGGGTCGTATTATATAATAACCTATCGAATAAATAAGCTTAATTAGAGAATTATTTTCTAGGCGAGATATAAAACCTTAAAGACGGCTCGCTAGATAAAAAGGAATTACGTTTCTTTTTAGTCGAGTAATTATACTAGTCGGTATAACTCTAGCTAGGTAAAAAACGATAAAATAAGGCCTTATCTAGTTCGACGAAGCTATATATCCGGTTTAAGGTTAGTTAAGGTTAAGATCCGCTTTAAAGTATTTTATTAAACCTTTTAAAATTATACTTTTATCGTCTCGAATATATCGTTATACGAAAATACCGATACTAATAAAATAGCGGTTAACGTTAAAAGTATAGCCTTTTCTTTATACTAGACTAGTAGAATTAGATATAATCCTACTCCGGACTTAAGTAGCTATTAATAAAAAACGTTTTCCTTTTAAGGAAGTAATACGGTATAACCGTCCCTTAATAATCGACCTCGACGTATATACTCGGACTAGTTATACTCCTCGCGATAATATACTCTTATAGTACGAGATATACGGTATATATAATAATAACTTCTAGGTATAATTATATATTAAATTATATAGTAGAGGATTAGAAATCTAGCTACCGGGTTTAGAAGAAAAAGTAGTAACGAAGGAATTACGCCCGTAAATATTATCTTTATTTAATATAATTATACGAAGCTATTAAGCGTAACTTAATTATTATAGTTTACTTAATATTTATAAGTCTAATATATACGAAGGTAATAACTTCGTATACTATACTAGTATAGTATATATAATATTATATCCTATAATATATAGAATCGTACGAGATTATTAGTAAAGTTTATATTTCGTCGATAAATTATATTAATCTTAGATAAATAATTAAAAAACGTATAAGGGATAGTTTAAAATTTATTTATAATTTCCGCTTTCGGTAAAGAGATATATATAATAAAAGGTTAATATATTTTTAATTTTATAGGCTTAGTATATTTACTAAATTTACGTTATTAAAGATTTCCGATTCTACGCGGGTTATAATTATATTATACGTAATCGCGAGTAAAAACGTTACGTATTTAAACTAATACGCGGCGTAGTAAATAAGCCTATTAAAGTTTATATTAATAATAATTAAGTACGTTAAGAACTTATAGGTAATCGTTAAATTTAGAGTATAAGAACTAGTACCTTAACGGAACGCCGAGCCCTATATCTACCTCTTTTTAGCTAGGACTACGTTCGACGATAATATACCTTACGTAGAAAATTAAGGTAGAAGTAAATAATAATATTACCTACGCCGTACGTATACTAGTAGTAATCTAGGTAAATAAATAAATATAAACTCGGTATACTATTTCGAGACCTACGGATAGTTAAATTAATATACGAAATCGGGTATATTTCGAGTAAAAAGTAAACGGTATAAAAACGTTATTATTTATTTATTATACCCTTCTAGCTAGACTATTAAGGTCGAGAAGAATAGGTATAATAAATAAATAGTAACGAGGGTTAAAAAGAAAACCGTACGAGATATTAATCTTTTTAAATTCGAATTTAGTTATATCTCGATTTAGTCCCCCGTAGTAAAACTACTCTACTATATAATATTATAATAAGGGGAGGTAATCGAGATAAATATAATAAACGAATAGTAACTAGTAAGTAATCGAGACCGTATAATATATATATTGTTACCGATAAAAAAAACGCGGGAACGCGTTAATTTACTTAGGTTTAGGCGCGGTTAATTAGTTAAAATATTTAAAGCCGCTAATCGAAATAAATAAATAATTTAGTACGTTAAAACCCGGGTCGGGATCGTAGAATCCGGCCGACGTATATTAAAGATAAATACCGAGCCGTAAGTTAATTACGTTTAAAATACTACCGGTACCCTTACCCTATTAAATTACCGTATACCCTACGTACGAGGTAAGAGTTTATAAATAAGACTGGTTATAAATCGAGACCGTACGACTATTCTACCGAAATTTAAGAAGAATTGAAGTAGGAAATAAAAATAACTTAGGCTATAAAAATTAATATACTTAAGGTCGATAATAGATTATAATCGACTAGTCTTAGCGCTTCGTGATTAGTATATTAATATACTTAGGCTCTCAAGTATAATAAGTCTTATGATAGGGACTATGAACTTAGGTATATAGTATACGACTTTCCTATGTCTATCTTATAGTCTTTCGTAGTCAACTCATGTTATTTAGTAATATAGACGTTTCAGTATCTACTATCCAATATCTCGCTTAGAAGACCCACCTCGTACAAGTGCTTTAGGTACTAGCCGTAACACGGTGCCCTTACCTTATTAAACCACCGTATACCCTACGTACGAGGTAAAAGTTTATAAATAAGACCGGTTATAAATCGAGACCGTACAACTAATCTACCGAAATTTAAGAAGAATTAAAGTAGGAAATAAAAATAACTTAGGCTATAGAAATTAATATACTTAAGGTCGATAGTAAATCATAATCGACTAGTCTTAGCGCTTCGTAATTAGTATATTAATATACTTAAGCTCTTAAGTATAATAAGTCTTGTAATAGGTTTTAAGGTTTTAAGAATACTAAAAGGGAAAAACTCGTATTTTAAGTTTTAAGATTCTAAGAATACTAAAAAAGAAAAACTCGTGTTTTAAGTTTTAGGGTTTTAAGAATACTAAAAAAGAAGAAAATCTAAACTTTAAATTTTAGAGTACGAAACTTAAAAAATTCCTAACGTTAACGCGAAAACCACCGATACAATAACGACTTACTTATACTGAGCGCCCTTTTCCATGAAGGCCATGCATCCCTTCCCCATGCGTTTGACAAACAGATGAAACGCCGAAGACTCCCCGATAAGATTCTGTATGTTGCCCATAGTGTCGTTGAGAATAAATGCAAGATAACGTCTTGCTACTGAGCGCTTATCATGGCCGACTTTTTCTTCGAAACCTTGGTCTTTGAAAAGTGTCATCACTTCCGCATCGTATTCTCGATGTTTCGGATCAATCATGTTGCTAAGAGTTTCATGAATACTCATGAACTCGTAGGTTCGTATAAATCCCAGAAGTACCCGAACGTCCTTATTGCCATCTTGCTCTGAACCTTGGACGAATATATACGCTCTCACGAGTGGCTCGATTGGTAGTATAATACTCTCGTCTCTCATTAGAGACTCTGCTCTGGACACCAGACCAGGATCACATCCTCCAGACACCTCACTTGCCCATCCATTGCGTAAAACATTGAGGTGATCAATGCCTTTGCGATCGCACATTGAGAATACGAGTTCGGTGAAGGAGTGTGCTATCTCCTTGGAGATTTCAATACCCTTGTCCTTGCTTTCTGCGTATATAAGAGTTGGTATGTTCTCCCTCAACCGATCTACCTTGACAGTTGTCTGTGAGTGTAGAATTGGTATGAGTGGTATCTTCAGAGGAGAGAATTTCTTCTCTTTTGACTGCTTGAGAAGTTTTTCTGCTGCCTCTTTGATGAGCGCATCAGTCTTCTTCTTTTTCTTGCCTGTGTTGTTCTTGTCGCAGGGAAAGCCATGCACGTAGCCAATACTTGTTCCAACATCCTTATCAGAGCCTGTATCTTCATTATCATCCACGAAGTCGTCGTCGTCACCATTCATTGTATCCGCCTTTTGGGAAACCTTTGCAGCCTTTTTGGAGTTTTGGATGTTCTTTTTCTTTTCCTGACCTAGCGGAGAGAAATAGTAGTCATGTAATTCAGTATCAAGGTATGAAGAGTCATGCCGGATAAATCTCATTGGGATACGCAGTCTTGCTACTTTGAATAGATCTGATGCACCGCCTTCATCGAGAATTCTCTTTGTAAGGTCTCGCTCCAAACACTTTTCAACTTCTCTTATGGAGATGTCGGGGTTTGTCGTCGAATTGACTTTTGATATTGACATTGACATTCAGATGCTTATTACGGTATGCGGATTTGTGTATATATATACTGATTGAAGATCCTGTTATGGTCGGGATATGTTAATTGATGTTGCTGACGAGGTATGCAAGGCTTGGATATAAAAGGAACGGGAGTCCAAGATACAGTCACAGAAGTTCTTCACTCAACGATCGTAACAATCAGCATAGGCAATCACAGAGTTGCCATCACGTTTGGTCACTCCTATTCAATTCATATCCCCAGATGGTCATCACACTAATATGTGCACAGTGAATCGACAGGAACGTGGTGGAGGGAAGATACAGAAACACCCTCTCACTGATTCACGACAAATGACAAATCTTCAGTATTACTTTTCACAATTCTATAGATATTCACTTTGCTTCATGTCTACATCGTATCTACGTTGCATGGCCTTTGATCTGTGAAGCGGTTGATCACCGGTACCATTTCTGCAATGCGCGACGTCAAGGCTTGAATGGGGTCACGAAAGATATGGGAGCTTGATTACAATAAAAGCAAGACATGTTTACCGTTTCAAACTGTATGATAAGTAGCGAGAACTGATTTCTGGTGCTGCACAAGTGTGTCATTCCAGAAGAAGTCACGAGTGTCCATCGACGCTTACATTCAGATTGAATAGATTGAGAATGAATAATATCAGATTGAGTCGAGGCTATGGAAATCATGTAGTGAAGAGAACTGCAGAGCAATGCAGTGGTGCTGTTGTGGACGATGAACCTAGATCGACTGGACTGATCGCGCAGCTTGATACCTTCGCAGCGAAGTGATCGAAGCACGTTTAGATCATTGCATCGCTCTTCAATGTCTGGAAATACAAACGCTTTCAATCTGTCTTCAAGTTCACACAACTCTACCTCTACGCCAAATCTATGGAACAGGCCTGCTCTCGACTTATCGGATACTGCCCTTATCTTCCACATGACTCTCAGTGGCTGACAGGGAGACACATTCATACTGAATTGCGCTGAACACGCTGCATGCGTCATCGCTCTCAGTATTGCATACTTGTCGTGTCAAGATCAGTCATGACATTTGACGGATAAATTTTCCATTAGGGAAATCAAGATATCGCCCTTCTCCAGATGTAGCCAAGTGCTTTTACCAGTAGAGACCAGCCAGTAGGTGTGGACTATCGAACAAGCTCTCAATTCGTCAACTCGGGCTATATGAGCTAAAGAGATTATTCTTCAACACAATAGAAGGTCAGCAGGATATCCTGGTGTTCATGATGAACGATCACACAAGCACCGGCTCTCCAAGACAGTGAGGTGACGGCAATCGAAGGATTACAGTTAACAGCATCTAAACGCCGGTACGTTTCCCATCGAGAACATATGCCAACATTTGGCAGTTAGGAGAAACCACAAGATGATCAGGGATTGTATTCCTCTTATAATTGCTCAAATTCTGAAGACTTCCAGATGTAGGCATGATCATTCTAGAGTATTTTATGGAATTCATCGACCGAGGGTGTTTTCGACTAAGGATGTTTTCGCATTACTTCCGCACTTTCGTGTGAATCACTAAATCCTGTAGCAGTAAACACCATGTAGCGTTTTGAAAGTCATCCACCGAACAATTTTGACACGAGATGTTTGTTAATCGAATGATACAGTAGCTGGAGACGCCTCCACACGAAGATTACTTGATTCTTTGCTTGTATGATACAGATGCATCGCAAGACCATCGACTGTCCAAACATGCTGCAGGATCGTTTGCCTCGATGATATCTAACAGTTGTTCTGCCGACAAGGATGTATTGATGCGAGAGCGGTGAATATCACGATGATAGATGCGCAACACCTTGAATTTGTCGATCGACAACGGTTTGCATGGTATGGTGTTGAAGGTTCTGCCGATAAGTGCTACAGTTATGTGGCCTGCCATTTTGGTTCGCCGTGCGCACGTGTGACTCGCATACTGTGATACCTTTGAGTCTTCTGCTGCAACGCTGAGGTGGTGACCAGGCTGCAGATTCCTTCTCATCTCTCGGTTCCCTGGTCCGAGATCTAAGGCGCATACTTGCTCTTTTCTGCTTTCGTTATGCAAACGTTCATCAGCTGTCGTAGTGCACTCCTTCCCATAATATCATATCCGTCTGCGATCGAATTTTAGTCATTGTGGTCGCTCTGATCATCGATCTCTTCGTCCACACTTCTCCTCCCACAGATGCAGGTCGTTCTAGTTGATGTGGTAGTGGATTGCCATGATAATGTGTCGTACTCTTCACAAGATGAGGTAGAGTTTGTCGCAGTGATCATATGGGAGTTGTGGACCCTCGAGGATCATCTGGCATCAGGATGAAGCGACGAGATATCTTTCCTCATGTTGGTGCTCCTGATTGTTTTATCACAATGAGAAAACTAGCTTCTTCTGAGTATTGTTTGTGACGTAGTGAAGGTAATGCGTGGTACTGCTTTCGAGGCTCTCGAAATCCACAGTATTTCCTGTATAGAGAATATTCGTTGCGTGTTATGCTACGCAGACACTTGCCGACAATCATATTTGTCCTTGCAGAGCCTTCGGCATCAAGTTTCTTTTCTCGTGTCAACTCTTCCCGTCTTTCTGTCGAGTGTCAAGTATGTCACTTGTGAAGGAAGCCTCGCTGACATCGATCGAAGGGGAGTAAAGGTTCAAACATAGGTGAGTTTCGGCGGTCTCGATACGTCGAACGGCTTGGTGAAGATGTGGCGACGCAGAACATTGGTAAGCTTGGAGATGGTAGTCGGCTAGACGATCGGAAGGAAGGATGAGTGATGAGGAGCAGGCTGCGGTGACCTATCAATGTCAGTATACAATATGATATGTGCAGCTGCAAAAGCACGAACCCAATTGAATAGTCGATCAACCATATGGTTGTCACAGAAGGAGACTTGGTCGGGTCAACACGCCCTAAGGTCACAAGATATATCTGTCCCAGCATCAGAATGCGCATGCTTGTCGGAGGACAGATTGTGACGCTTCGAGGTTACCGTAAGGTTGAGACCTGAGCTCACGAGGGATAGCCACAGCTTGGTACACTCGAGCATGATCACCTCTTTCTATACAACATCCTTCTCTTCACGCGGTGTCCATTTATTGTTCTCTGTCGAATAATGCATGCTAATACGCCAGAGCAGCAGGTATGATCTTCTTTCGGCGAAACCTAACATACAAACTTAGGATTGAGCTCATCGATCGCGGCCCGGAGAGTCGAGGGATTTTGTAGGCTTCATTAGCCATCGAGAGTTCTACTGCCATTAATAGAAGTTAGGATGACGCTCATTCCGTGTGTTCTGAAGCTCCCAGACAGAGTCAATAGTGAGATGGACTTGAGGCATACGCAGTCTGAAGCTTCTCAAAGTGCTAACAAAGTCTCAACGGTGTGTACCGAGGTAACCGCGTTCCATACGCGTAAACGCGTCCCGTAGCTTCTCACATTTTACGCGTACACAACTCACATTATCCGAATTGGAGATGAAAGACGCAACAGCTCTCTGTCAGGACGATAACCCATTTCGAGCGAGACATTTGTTTTGCATTGAGATCCAGAATTTGAACAGTAAATTAGAACTCAAAAAACATCTTCAGTCATACTATGAAATGGCAATGGCGAAGTAAACCTGATCCTCAAACCAACACTCAACCAAAAACATCACTGACATATCTATCTTCCTTGATGCTGTCCAACCACTCTTCAGCGTCTTTTTCAGATTTATCTGTATGTCTTTCCAACCAAATCTTCTTACATCCATCAGCAGTGCTCTTACCAACCTTACTTGCCGAACCGCAAATGTAAATTTTGGCACCGTTGACAAACAGATCAGCAAGTTCCTCCTTCTCAGCATATATTCTGTCAGAAGTATATTTGAAGCTGTTATCATCTGGCTTGTGTCGTGAGAAACAAGTTCTCAAACTGACCACACCTTGTTTTTCCCAATTCTCCAATTCTGTTTTATAGATGTAATCATCTTCGAAATCACGGCAACCGAAGTACAACAAAGCAGGACCCATATCGACCTTACGGGCTTCCTTCAATGCAGCACGTTCTTGAATGAAACCACGCATGGGAGCAATACCTGTACCAGCAGCGACCATGATGATTGGTGTTTGAGTGTCGACAGGTAAATGGAAAGAAGCATTGGTGGGTCGAACAGTTGCATGGAATCGAGCTCCAGTTTTGAGACCTGCTAAGAAGGTGGAACAAGTACCATAGTAAGTTCGATCACCTCCAGAAAGTGCAGGTACTTGAAGAACATCATATGAGATTGTAGCTGCCATTCTTGCTGCACCGAAGTTATTTGGACCAAGTGGTGAGGAAGAAATGGAATATTGTCGAGGTGTGAGAGGCTTCAACATATCCAGATAGTCGACAAAGTCAAGCTGAGAGTTTGGATAATCTTCAAGAACATCCAATATGGTGAATCGTTTCGCCAAAATGCTGCTTTCATAGTCTTTGCTAACTTCTTGCATCTTAATTTTCTGCTTCTCACTTTCATTCGATTCCGCAAGTTTATCAAATTGTCGTTGAGTAATTGGTGTACTCAATTCAACTCGAGCGGTGAGAAGATCAAAGACGGAGATCGGATTGCGTGTTTTCTAGAAATATCAGTTTTGTCCAGACTGAGCTTGACAACTTACCAAGAACTCTTTCCTTGACTCGGTAATGTGAATCATATCATCACCATCAATCTTGAATCTTGTCAAAACTCGTCGAACATTCTCACGATGATTGTAAGGTAAGACCACCAAATAGTCACCTGTTTCGGTCAGCTTTGTAAGTTCAAACAAGTTCAGACCTACCACTTGTATAGGTTTGACCTTCAGGCAATTCGACTTCCATATGCATCTTCAATGGACCATTCTTTCCTTGGGTCAATGGGATGTTCTCCTTCACTGTCACAATTGTGTTGTCGAAACCTCCAAGAATGGAAGTGTTGTTGGACTTCTGAAACGTTGCTTTCAACGAAGGAGCCGCAGAAGCTGATTTTCCTCCGGCCAATACTGGCCAAACAGTCTCACACCATTCATCCCATGGTCCAACAGCATCAGTCTTCACATCGACAAAGCCTGGCTCAACAATAGCTTTAGCTCCTGTCTTGCGCAGGTGAAGATCAATAGTCTTCGGAACCTTGTGATATGTTTGCGACCACTCGCTGTTACCAACACCGAAGAGAAGGTAATTCACATCTTTGAACTTGTCCTCAGTCCCAGCATGAGACTCAAGCCATGCACAGAATTTCTTAGCATTGTCTGCAGGCTTACCCTCATAACTGGGTGTGATGATGACAACCGGATGATCAGTGGGAAGATGCTCAACAGCAGAATCCAAAGTTTTGATCTCTGCAGCGAAACCATATTCTCCAGCATCAGCAGCAAACTCATCAGCGTAGGTTTTGCATGTTCCTGCATTTGAACCATACAGGACTGTAATTGGTTTCTTTTCTCCATCAACCTTCTTCACACCATTCTGGTGATGTCCATTCTCTTTCGCGTGTTCTGCTTTACCTCCCAGGCCAACCATAATGCTTTTACCTGGACGACGTTGTGCTCTGATGAAGAATCCAGTTGGTTTCACCGTTAGAGTCGATTTCATCTCTGTAAAACTTATCAGCAACGTACTGTTGAACAGAGTCCCACTTACTTAGATCGTAGGATGGATCAGCCATTGTGATTTGGAATCTTTGTAGAAGCAATGCTACCGTCATCAACATCTCTTGTTCAGCAAAAGCTCTACCAACACAAGCTCTTACGCCAAAACCAAATGGACGCCAGGCGTACGACGGAACATCAGGCTTCAACCATCTCTCTGGTTTGAATTCTTTACAGTCCTCACCCCAGACCGTTGGATCATTATGTGTTGCTCGGAGGTTGATCATGAGAGTATCCTCTGGAGTGATACGGTATTTACCGTTGAGGAGAGTTTCTTCTTTGGCATGTCGGGTCAACATGTTGATTGGACCTTGTGTTCGTAAAGTCTCCTTGATACAAGAATCGATGTATTTGAACTTTGGAAGGTGATTGACTGTAATCACATCGTCACCCAATATGTCGTCAACTTCCTTCTGGGCCTTGTGGTAGGTCTCTGGATGCTTCATGAAATTGAGGAATAAGAATGTCAAGGTTCCAGATGTCGTCTCGTGCCCGGCAACCTATTGTGTCAGCAAGGCATATCAAACAATACATTAACTTACCAGAAATGTGGCCATCTGTAGTCGAACATTCTCCTTAGACAATCTTTCACCTGTCTCTGGATCCTTCACATTCAGCATGGTATTGAGAAGGTCATGATTATCAGGATCTGGGTTATCATATCTCTCTTGCAAGACATCATCACAAAGCTTGTGCATGTTTCCAATATCCTCATACATCTTCTTTTCTGAGAAATATCTCAAGTGTGTTTCCAACTTTGTTCTTGCTCCACGCTTTCCAGCTTCAATCAATGTGTCCGCCATTTGAATCGCGAAAGGATGTAACTCTTTGGTGTAGAATTCGTTGAAACGATAGCTGAATGCGCAGAATCCGATTGTATCGAAGGCCAATCTATTAAAGATCAGCAATAGTCAAACTCCCAAATCAAGACTTACCTTGTGCAATCATCAACAATATTAATATCTTCATGCGGTCCCATACGACTCCATTTCAAGACCAATTGACTCGCAATATCAAGTTGGTCATCGAACATCTTGCGTACTGCCATTGGACCAAACACAGGCATCAGGATACGATGAGCTTTGTGCCAGTTCTGCAGATGTTAATCTTGTGTCTCAAACTTCATGATCTCACGTACCATTTCATTCGAGTGAGCTGTAAACAATCCATCCTTGAGGAAAGCTCTGACTTCAACGAGAGGGTTGGTGACTATCTTCTCAAACTTACCATCCTCCATAGCCTCTTTTGCCATTTCATAACCGGAAAGAACAATGGTTTTACGAGTGATGAAGTCAAGCTCAAAGATGGGACCATACAATTCAGCAAGATGCCAGATGGAAGCAGCGAAGAAGGAGCCATCCACATCTGGCAGATTGCCTAACAAGCCATGCAAATGCTTTGGCACTTGGGGAATGGGAGTTTCCTGAGCCATCTTGATGAGAATTACAGAAACAGATTTCACTAACCTGGGGAAAGAAATGATAAATACATCTTCACAGCATGAAGATTATCGTCGATGATCACATACTTTCACGCATGCATACAGTTTCAATGCACATCAAACTGTTTGTGACTTGCATCGACCAATACTTCCTCTGACATTGCAACACAAGCTCGTTGTCCTCGTTGGCGGCGGGTCTCATGACGCATGAAGCCTTGATCAGAACATGTTCAAGAAGTCAAATAACAATTTTCGCCATTATCATTTGGCCGAGAACGCGTCGCCATCAACTCTAGAACGAGATGTCGAGGATGTTGTGCAGCAGGGAAGCTCATGCTTCGGCCACCCGGCATAAAGAGGTAGCTGCAGCTTAAAATTGCGGCGCGCATATGCAAGTTACGGGAGAGCCGGAAAACATTTGACTGGTTCTTTTGCGAGATGTGCAACTAAAAAGGTCGGCTATTTTGTGGATGAAGGATATCCCATTGGTGTCTGCTATGTAACGCGCATAGCATGATGTCGGCTCGCATAAAGGTACATCGTAACATCAAACGCATCTCATATGAGCGGAAATGAGGAGTAATTGAGGGCAATGCGTTCTCAAAATGCGGCAAAATCATGAACATGGATCGTGGCTTGCTTTAGCAAGACGTTATCACCATACACTTATGATACTGTCATACCAGAGATAATTTAAAGTTACTTCAGGTCATATTTTGGTTGAGACATGTTCGATACTGTATATCCAGCTGTCATATATCCGTGGAAATGGATACCTGCAGCTCGTTACTCTGGATTTAGGGCTGCGACCAGTAGCACATGTGTTTTCTCAACGTCAATACGGAGTAGTCGTTACAAGATATACGCCACATGTTCCATGCTCTTGTAATACAGCAGACAGTGCTGATACCGTGATTCCGATCTTGAACAGCTGTTCGACACTTTTCAACTGACGTATATTTCTGCAGCTTGTCAACTGCGATTGCATTCTCGATTACATGCATATGGACGGACAGAGGGATCGATACTCATCCACTGGTTTCTTATCTGAGACATGGTATTTGAATCATCACGGACAACCACCTTGAAGCCATGGTAATCAGTCCCTGCTCTTGCATGACCGATGTCTCACATCCACTGAAGCTTACAGCTGCCAGCCGTGCCATAGCAGTTTCTTCCGATTACTCTTGATTTGCTGTCTCTGGATAGTTCAATGTTGTCTCCTCGTCTCCTCTTGCTTCGGTATCGACATGGATCTTGTCAAGGAATGCCGGAGTACAGTCGTATGCTGCAGCACTCTCGGAAAAGCCTGCGCTGCGATCACAATTCTATACCCGCTCTTAATTTGTACCAAGAATCTTTTTTTCAATCTGCTCTTCGCAGTCTCTGGCGTTTTTTAACCTTCTGGACATCGTATGTCGTCTCATGATCGACGTTTAGAGGCTCGCAGGGACGGGACGAAATACTGGGGTACAGATGGCTCGGCCCTTGATGTATTGCAGATGTGCAAAAAGGAACTATCGTGGCTTCAATCTTTATGTGCCTTGCATGATTGAATGAATTGCCGCGCACTGTCAAGTCGAGTAAATGATTAGCTTTCTCGAGGATCCATATTCAGATGTTTTTCCCTGCATCTCAGCCAATTCAACCATAGCACAGTTGATTGAAGAAGACGGGACCTGAAAATATCGAGTTTTTAATCTAGAGCCGATTGATGTCATAGACTGCGCAGTGTCAGATATTAGCCATGACTACAAATTCTCAGACATATATTCTCTCATGACTTCGAGTACATTTGTAGTTGTTGCTACGATGACAATGATCATTTGGCGTGATTGTGTATTGAAAGCGTAAATAGATGATCATGCGGTCGCCAAGTCAAGCGAAGCTCAAACTCCAAGATCTCCGCATGCTTTTTGTGAGGCAGTGACATCCCGACTATGTCATTACCAAGCCAATCGCTCCTTGACATTTTTGAGATCGCGCTGTTTGAGAGGAGATGGCACAAAATGTAAAAATGTTCTCACCGTCTGAGTCTCCTTTCGTATCGCATTCTACCTCTATCCTGCGAAACCACAATCGACATTGATTCCATAGCCTCAGACGAGACTTACTCAAGTTCTCAATATGTTCCGCAAGAAGGATGGCAGAAAAAGCTTCTCTGTCACGAAGCTCGCAAACACTGTGATACCCAGCTTCTTCTCAGACACTTCGGTTGCTGTCATGAACTCACTACATCCTCAACGCCGAGATATGCTCTACAACCACCAACTTGTATCAAAGAATTTCCACGCACTAGACGAGAACTCCATTTTCGTAGCTGGTGTGGTAGATACGGAGCGACTGAGCAAGAGTGCATACAAAGCTTTGAGGAAGGCCGATGTTTTGACGGAGGAGGGCTTGGTCAACACAACAAAGATTGGTCCCAGGTTCATTCATCAGGTCGCCATGTTGAATGCGGTGAGACAACGAGAGCTCATCAATATGCTCTTTTGGTGGGAGGAAGAATCACATCGATTCAGCAAATTATTTGACGAAGATAAAGAGTTGAGTGGAATGATAACAGAAGCGGAAACACATGCGGCAGAGGATAGTCGAGATTCAACCAGGAAAGAAATGGTAGACCAATTGAAGTTTGCGAGAGAAAGAGTGCGAATGAAGATCCGGCAGAGGCCAAGTCAAAGAAGAAGTGATATAGAAGCGGATACAGATAATATCATGGATCAATTCAGAGGCAGAGCATTGAGTGCTCCGCTTAGGTCAAACTCGACTGCTTCTATTGACCCACGCAGTATGACGGGCTATGAAGGAGCAGCTATGCCTGGTGTCGAGACTGGATCAATTGGACCTCGTCATCATTCTCTTGCAGGGACTGCGACTGAGCTACCAGGCTATTCAGAAAGATAAAAATCACCACAAAGAATGACTTGGCTATGTGCGACTCTCATCATCCAGATGTTTGAATTTCACCGACAAAGCACTCGTGTCTTCTCAATAAACCCCAAACATTCCGGTCGGGCGTAAAAAGTCTCAGTTCCCATCATTGTGTCCGCCCAGTAACAAGTACACAGTCGTCATTAGCAATCATGGGTCTAGGTTCTTGCACAGAAAACATCCATGGCAGAAAATGATCGCTTAAACATATACGGGACCAACAAAACACCAATCGGTCAAGGAATTGCATGTTCATTGTGAAGCTACGCACCAGACTGAGGCATTTACTCTCAGCTGAGTTCCAATGTGTTTCCTACTTCAATCTAAATATTCCTCAGATCTAAATCCTTCCGATCACACACATTCAACAAATTTTCTGTAGTCACCTTGCGATCTACGACCTGAGGCCATTGAAGACAAGATGTCAAATCAAGGTAAGAGTTGACCCATGGTTGTGTCACCGAGATGCTGATTGATTGCAAATAGTTGGGGCGGCGACTGTGAGAGCATCTCTTACAATGCCAGAGATCGGTCTCACACCCACTGAATCTCCTGTCAATGTACTCGCCATGAAGCAATCAACTCTCGATGAGCTATTAGTTGGTCGACCCGACATCAATGTTACGCCTGAGCAAGCAAAAGAATTTGTTGAGCTCATCTTCGGTATGTGTGATCGCAGTGGTCTCAAGCATTTCAATCAATTCAGAATCGATGCGGACATTCGTATGCATGGCAGCGACGCTACAACACCCTTCGAGAACGAAGTCATATTGGAAGTCGCGAGACGAGTTCTTGACGCATGGCTTGCGTTGATGCAAGTACGAGATGAGAATGATCTCGATTTTGTTCGCGGAAAGATCAATCTCTGGACATTTTTGGAAGTTTACAATCGCGATTTACCACTGGTGGGTACTCAACATTCGAACTGCGCAAGTTTGTTCAAGATGTTCAGCGACGCTGGTATTGAACGTGCTCCTGGTGAAACCAATGCGGGTCTTCTCCAACGCTTCTTGGTCTGGAGAGAGGAGGAGATCTCTCTAAGTAGAAGCA
Organism: Camptophora hylomeconis; assembly: GCA_032357745.1. NCBI lineage: Eukaryota > Fungi > Ascomycota > Eurotiomycetes > Chaetothyriales > Chaetothyriaceae > Camptophora > Camptophora hylomeconis. The sequence continues at coordinate 205,086 of JAOTMB010000037.1, read as the reverse complement.
GACTCTCAGATTCAACATGGTTCTATCACTTAGTTCGGTTGTTGGGCCGAGGTATGATTGGACTACTCCCAAAGGCTGCATACGAAATGTGAGTCAGCAACTACAGGTCATCAGTGGTTCGAATGCTAATCGAGCGAGGCTTGAGCGTGTTGGTGTTGAAGAAATCGTATTCATGTGTGAGATACTGAATCAGCATGCTCCATCAATCTGTACAGCTATTTTGAAGACAGTCGACGAACACGTCATAGCAACTGTGGATGCAGAGAATGGTCCAAGTCACCGATGCATTCAGATTGGAGGAAGTGGTTCTTTCGTTCGTCGTCTGCAAGACGCAGCATGATAGGCGGAAGACGACAAATGAACGTATAAGACACGGGATCAGCTGAGCGATGCTATTTGGTCTGCAACAATTTCATGCACAATCAGAAGTGTGATTCGTCGAAGCATGGGAAGTGATCAATTTGCGATATGGAAAGTTGATACTATGATACTTTTGGGAACGTAGTAATGAGGAATTTATTCGGACAATCATACCACAACAGTGTCATTTCGACAGTCGTAGAGTGTGTTGTAGTTTGTAGTGTGATATGTAATCTACTTTGAATATGACCCTTCTTTCGCCCCCTTAGTAGTTCCAATACACGGGCAATCACAAGACGAGTGGGAGATGCTGTCGCGACCAACCTGATCAAGCTGATCACACACGGCAATTCATCAACACCATCATTTGACACAAGTGTCCACTTCCGAAGATTGGCCGTTGACGCGTTGTAACGCGATCTCAAAATGACGTTGCAAAACAATTGTTCTTCCCATCAAGACACAGACAACGGGACCATTCGTTCAGCCAAACAAACGTTCGCATGAGAAGTCTTTGAAGAGTCAGTGATCGCAACATGGAGCCAGATGTTCCAATTGCCACCATCGATGATGAAAAGATCCAAATCGCGCCCCTCATTCCTCTATCAACGATAAACAATCCGACAGCAACTCTTCACAAATCTCGCTCCCCATACAAAGACACATTTGGAACCTCACCGTCTGATCCTGCAACACCATCACCTGCGCGTATATCGAGATCCACTTCGAGACCTTCCACTCCCAGCCATGAAAGACCAATCCTTCAAACACGAAGATCTAGCTCGAACTTGTCTGCAAACCACGGAGCAGTATCACAATTTCGCAGGACATCCTCAAATCTCAATCCTGCTAGTCCTATCATCAGCATGAAGAATCTAGTGGAGAAACCCGTCGTGACCGCCAACACCGTCGCAAAAGATTACTTTCAAAGAGAATTAGAACATCATACTCAGATCGAAAGCAAGGTCGCAGTCTATGTACATGACTCGTGCTATGGCCATCGATTTTCCAGACCTCGCACTACCAAAGCTGCGCTCAATACAATAGTGGAAAGACCAGAAAGGATACATGCGACTTTATTGGGAGCGTCGACAGCTTATGTACGGCTGGGCGATAGACATTCGGCTGGCTCATACGGACCTTCACCATATCGCAGTATTGATTCGACATTAAAGCCACCTTTCGCACTACGCAAAACATCAAGATTCGTACCTCTCAATCATGCTGCAGTTACTCAAGTTCATGGTACAAAATGGATGGAGGAATTACAAATCATGTGCGACTCGGCAGAAGCGAAATTGGCTACAAACGGAAAAGAGTTGACTCGACCTATCGGATATGGAAAGAATGAAGGAGGACAATCTCTACCAAAACTACATGAAGGAGACCTTTACCTCTGCGCAGAATCCCTAGCAGCGCTCCAAGGTTGTCTCGGAGGAGTATGCGATGCGGCTGATGCAGTCTTTGGCTCCAGTACCACAACTCGAGCCTTTGTCTGTATTCGACCCCCAGGACATCATTGCTCTTCAGATTTTCCTTCAGGATTCTGCTGGCTCAACAATGTACATATCGGCATATCGTACGCTGCCATGACTCACGGTCTTACTCACGCAGCCATCTTCGACTTCGATCTACATCATGGTGATGGTTCGCAGACAATAGCATGGAATCACAATCGAGATGCACAGACTGTGCCAAAGAATGCACCTGCCCACAAAAAGACACCGATCGCTTACTACAGTCTGCACGACATCAATTCATATCCGTGTGAATGGGGTGATGAAGAGAAGGTTCGTAATGCCAGCTTATGCTTACACAACGCCCATGGTCAGTCGATCTGGAATGTACATCTCGAACCCTGGACATCCCTTGAAGAATTCTGGACGTTGTATGAATCAAAATACGCCATTTTGCTGCAAAAGGCACGTTCTTTCCTACGATCTCAAGCGGAACGACTTCACCAGACCGGTATTAAGCCAAAGGGAGCAATCTTCATCTCAGCCGGTTTCGATGCAAGCCAGTGGGAGGGTGCAGGAATGCAGAGGCACAATGTTAATGTTCCTACCGAATTTTATGCACGTTTTACTGAAGATGTCGTGAAGTTGTCGGAAGAAGTTGGTCTGGGAATCGACGGAAGAGTCATCAGTGTCTTAGAAGGAGGCTACAGCGATAGAGCCCTCACAAGTGGTGTTTTGAGTCATTTGTGCGGGTTGGTTCATGAGGAGGGTCATGCCACTCAGTCTACAATTAGTACAGGCGCAGACGATGTGCAGCCGAGCGGACTTCAGCCTGCACACAACGATTCATGGTGGTGGGAAACAAATCTTGAACTTCTTGAAGCTGCGGTCAACGGCAGTGTTTCTCAAGCAGTCAAGAAGAAAGACAAGCAACCAGGCAATTACTCATCTCCAACACACGCTTCGAATGCGAAAATGACAGAACAAGCCCGAGAACGTAGATCGCTCTCGACGCAGCTGGAGTCTCTGACATATCAAGACAACGCGCCTGTGGAACCACCTCCAGAGGTTGACTGGGTTACAGCTTCATACGAACTATCACGACTATTGATTCCAAGTGATCGCCAAACACTCAGCTGTCGTCACGATGAGCTGAACGCAGAAGCAACACGTGTTAGACGCGAGCGACAATCCGCCATTGGGCTGCCAACCTCGGATGGGGAGCCAATGCAATTACGAACTCGGAAAGCTAAGACCACTGCAGTCGAGGGAGTGCGGACCTCATCACGTACGACAAGTCGAAGGACCACGATTGCAGTTGTTAGTGACCTGCCAGATCCTTCGAGTGTCGATACAACAAATGTACGGCCACGACGAAGATCTAGCGCGGCCTCAGATATCCTATCAAGCTTCCAGAACATGAAGATTGCAGGAGGCGATGATATGCCAGGTACTAATGCGAGAGTCGAACGAGAAACATCAGCAACGACGACAATGAGACCACCTCCAATGAAGACTTCAAAACCTCTGACAACAAGAAAGACCAACTCGCGCGTCAATACCCCTGCGAAAGTCCAAAGCAATTCGAGGAGCAGGGTCATGCCACTCAGTGCATCTCAGGATGTGGCTGGTCCGCAAAGGGAGGATTCTGGCGACATGTCTTCTTCACCTCTTTCGCACATTGGCAGTCACAACGTGAGCGCTGAGAAGAATAGCGAGATGGATGACTTGACGAAAGGTATGAAGAAGGTCAGCATTAAACTCAAGCTACCTACACCTGAACAGCATGCTGCTAATCAACAGAAGGCGGAGGAAGAGAAGCAGAAGAAGGTGCGAGCTCCAAGAAAACTGCCAGCTCCAAGGTTGGTTCGAACGAAACCACCTGCGGTGTCCAAACCTGCAAGCAAGTCAACCTATGACCTTGAGAATGATAGATCTCAAAGCTCGCCGATTTCTTTGCCAACACTAAGCAACGCCGAGCCCTCAACGTCTGTGGAACAATTACCAATGAGTGATGGCATGTTGCACACAACATCTACTAAGCCAGTCATTTCACCAAGTCAGTATCCTTTTCGCGTGACACCTGATGCTGGAATACAGAATTCCTCCTCTCAGAAAGAGGACTGGGCTACGTCACAAACTAAGCACAATCAAGACACTGGGAACGCACCTACACTTGCTCCGACGTATTCGACCACGCCGACTTCTCGATACGACCAGGGTAGCCCATTGACTTCATCTCATTCTACAGATGCATCGACAGCTGCAGGGACCATATCGCCGCAGCAGCGGACAAAAGCCGATCTTCCAGTGTTCAGCTCGACATCTACAATTCCATTTTCTAAGCAGGAAGTGGAAGGCAGGCGTGAAGACTCAGATATCAAGACTGGAAACTCTATAGTCTGATTTGCTCAAGATGCTTTCTTGTTTATGATCAAGAATTGACCTGTTGGTCGTCGACACCATGTTTTGCGGCGTTCACTTGTCCCTCTTGGACGAGGACTCAATTGAAGGATTATGGAAGATTAGATGGGATTGGATTGGAAGTAGGAGTACGGAATTGATTTGAGATACCCAGTGCTTATGTACGTACTTGGATTTTGTCGATTAGCTCAGGATAGAAACAGCTGATCAATCATTTCATTAATCGTTCGTTTCCTTCTCATGTCATACATGATCTCGAGTCTTGTCACCATCGATTCCCGCATGCTCATGATTGCGTTCAATCAAACAAGACTCGAACTTCACGATTCTGTACGTTGGTCATGGTTCGTATTGCCAAATCTAACCTCACTGTCATATACCATTGGGATTCACAACAGCGTAGATGTAATTCATTCTCTCGAAGCTTTCATGTCGCCGTGGAAGGACTGTGTCAAAAACATCTGAATTGGCTCATCCTATGATCGATACATATCCAACTCAGCGTCGATGTCAACTCAGCACTTGGTATCCTTCTCGTTGATCGGCGAGGCGATTTCCTTTGGAACGTCAGGTATCATAATCATCAACCTTCCCAAAAGCCTCACACACATATCAATTCTGATCAAAGCCTCCATCATGACAAACAACACGTCCAGGTTGAATCTTGCATCATTTCCACCATTGTGTAGGTGCTTGTAAGGGACTTGAAGTGTTGTCATCATTCTCTCTATACCCACCATGGAGATGAAATTGTCGGGAGATATGCCACTTCGATATGCTTTGCCAATATCACAGGTCTGCATCTCATATTGGTTGATGTCGATTCCGTTCTGCTTCAACCACTTGATATCTCCATGTATGGTATGACCGACCAAATACGTGTGCTTGTTTGTCTGTGTGATGTTTTCTAGGATAGCATGAATTCTATCCTTCAATTGTTGCAAGTCAACGAACTCTGACGTCCCATAGTCGAAGTTGTTCTTGTTTCCTTCACAATATTTTCCATTGTGAAGATTCCGGCCGTTCTCCATAATCCAATGATATGATTCGATGGGAGGGTGACCAAGCCTGATTCGTCTCGAGGTCGTGTATGAAAGGCCAACTTCGAGCAGAATACTCTGGTCTCGGTCATACATTTCGAGATCTATGCTGACGCAGGCAGTGCTCCATTCCGCGTTGGTGAAGTTCCGTGTTAGACTCCCGAGACGCGTGAGATGCTCTTTGTCATCCGTCATCTGAATCAATTGACGGGCCGAGGTCTTCTGTTGTATATCAGGCTGTGGTCCTGTGATACTTGGTAGTAAGGTCAAGTCTAAGAATCCAAATCCTGTGAAAGTCGTAAGTCATAAGTATGGGCAACTCAAAGACAACTTACGTTTTGTCAATTGCTTTACGACAACCTCTGACGCGCACCTCTTCGCTGTGGCCTTGCTCTCTTCTGTAAACTCGGTCGATATCTTCTCATCCGTGTTGGAAATCTGGAGCGACAATCTTGCACGCCATTTTGGACCGATTGAATCGGACTCTGGCTCAGGTGCGCGTGATATGCAGCATACCAAGTCTTCAATCGCACCAATTTGCTGAAGTTCGTTCAAGATCGAGAAGGCGTGTACCCGTCTTGATAGTACTATGCGAAGTCTCTCGGTTTCCTCTATCTGTGCATTAGTTGTTGGTGTGTTGCGGTCAAATGCGGCATCGCATATCCTGAAGCATTCTGAGATCATGTTGACGAGAGATTGAGAAGATTTTGGGATATGATGAAGCTAGAAGTGAACATGTAGCAAAGACAGGTGTGAAAGTGATTGCAAGCTTTGATGAGACGGATCTGAGATGTCGAGGTGGAAAGTCACTTATAACAAAATCACGTTCGTGGAGGTCCTCAGACTCATGGGATGATCAGCACATCTATTCTCTGCCTCAGGCAGTCATAGCGGAGCAATAAGAAAATGGTGGTACGGTTTGGTGTAACGGTGAGGGAAGAACAGATCATGGTTCCAAGGTGTTGAAGCAACGTGCACGCGACTGTCGTCGTTGGTTTTTTGCACATAATCTTTGGTCAGCAACTCTGTTTTCATACTTCTCTATATTGTCTCACCAGCAGCCTTCCTTATAATTCTTGACAGCTTCGCAGGATCTTTGAGGAACGGACTGTGACTAGTGTCCATAGTTTCAGTACTGAATTGCACACCTTTCACTCCATCAACCATCATCTTTTGCACTTCGATCGGAATAGCCTTATCCTGCTCGCAAAAAAGGTATGTACTTGGAATATCTCTGTATGGTTCCCAGGTTGATTTGCTGGACATGGTCTGGTAGCTATGTGGCTTCAAAGCTTTGACTTCGCGTTCGACTGTCTCCTTGTCGAGGTCATGATAGAATACTTCCTCAGGTTTGATGGGATTGACGATCATCTCATCTTCCGATATATCAAACCATGGCAAAGGCTTACCGCCAAGGCCAGTCATAAGAGATTGATCTGGTTTGTTAGTCAAGCTCGAAAGCGGGCGCAGCTCACTGACTCTTTCCCAATACGAATGCAGAACAATAGAACAAATGACTGACACCTCCAGTCTTGCCTTCCTTCCTTCTCGACATCTTGTCCAAACCTTTGACAGCCTCACCAGCAGGCATGCTGCCATAGCTGTGCATCAGAACCAAAACATCCTCATCAGCATCTGCAGCTGTCTCGATTATGGAACGTATCGCGTCGATGTCTGGCTGGAAATCCTTCACATGCTTCTCACCACCAACGGAAGGCAATGACACACCACGGACAGTGTACCCTGCTGCTTCCAACTGAGAGGTAAGAGAGGCAAAGGAACTCGGCTCGTGCCAGGCACCAGGAACAAGTAGTATTGTTGGCTTAGTAGACATGATGTGTTACGGTATTGGGTGTGAAATATTGGTGGAACGCGAAACAGATCTCGTTACTCAGAGATTAAAGTAAAGACTGACACCTTTTGAGGAGACCAAGCGATATTTCAGCAATGCCGAAGCTTCTACCATCATGGCCGACAGACTAGAACCCAGTGTACTTGCCGTGTCCACTTTCTGATACTACCGACAAGTACACAATATATTTGCACGTACTAAAGCATCCTTCCGTCGCTGCGAAATCGCTAGCATCGACTCCAACCGCACGTAGACAACCGTGTGTTCGCGGATCCATGTTGGTTACTGTCAAGAGCAGTTCGATGACCAATCTGCTCTTTGTATCATACTCAAGCCAGTCTTGATGTCGTAAGTTTCGTGTTAGCTTTTGCAAGCTTGAAGCAAAGTTTGACAATAACAATTTGGCATTCCGGGTAGCGTCATCACCCCGCATGACAGGAGTTTGCCTAGGTCCAGAGTTCGAATTCACCTAACCAAATGAGAGCTGTAGCGCCTATTTCAGATCGACACAGTCACATGAAGCACCTTGCTGGACAGCCTTTTTTAGTATCCTGTTGACCAATTCCAATATTGTTCTAATTTTCATGCACGAACGACCATGAGTTGCCTCGTTTGCTAAGAGTATGAGAGTAGGTCACTAGTCAAAATCGACATTACACTGAAAGAGCAACACCATTAAAGACGTCATATATCGTTTGGGTTTAACTCGAATCTAATATCACATATTGATGTATTTATTGTCACTACTATACCATTCATTCGTCTATCCTATATCTCTCTTGCCTGAGCTCGATCTATCGATATAGCAAAGCCAAAAATCGTCAAGCAGGACGTGAAGCTCACTTTCCTCTATCAGCTCCTGCACTTGACATCGGACGTCCTTTCATTGTACCAATCTATAACATCCACTCCTGCTTTCCTCAAACTTCTCTGTGCCAATAGATTGTCACGCGAGACATTGAACGATCGCTCAGGTCGGCGAATTATGACAAAGGTTTGATTGTTGGCTGTCTTTGGTCCTGCTATTTCATACATCTGATCAGAGATTTGGTTGATCTCATGTTTGAGAGGATCCAAATATTCATTTGAGATTGGAGGCATGTTTGTATTAACGTGCTTGTGTTTGAAACTGGCCGCGGATAATAGAATTCGTAGCCGTGTTCCCACTCAAATTGACCGATATTCGAATGCTGGAGGTTGCGAGCAATTGTATTTTGTATAGCCAGATGGCGTATGTATCGTGATGGATTGTCCGTACAGCATTGCGTTTGTATCAGGTGTTACGAATCATGAAGTAGACTTTGAATCAATCAGGCGTGGATGTCAAAAAGCCTCAACTCTCAATACAAGCACCACGACATCATATTAGCTTGGTTAGAGAAACAGATGAAGAAAATTGAATCAAATTCAGAAAAGATAAGGAAGTATTGTTTGCGCGAAAGAAAATGTGATTGTAAGGTATCAATTGTAACGGATTAGGCTCATTAGGCATCATCGCTGCTGTGCCACACTTAATTTCAGAGCCATGTCTAGGCGTACGTCACCGCTCCAACTCAGGACTCAAGACCTACAAGTTGCACATTCGTGAACATCAATTGGGCATACATATCATCAAAAGTAGGCAATGGTTGCGCGTCGAATTCTGAAAGTAATGCTCTCGCCCGGTCGGTGTGATATCTTGGCTCTGGTAATGGTGTAATGTCGTTGGTAAGGTCGTCTTCGATGGAAGCTTCCATTACTTCTCGAATGGCAAACTTCAACTTCAAAGCCTCCATCAAATCTTTGTGTCTTTCGAGATATGAAGGGTCAGGACCTGCAAGAGGAATTGGCGTCCTCAAATCTTTCATGAGCATCAGAAACAAACTATCGGCGAAGACTGAGCTATCAGGACTGGAGAGGTCTTGAGTATACATTTCTGGTGCTGGAAAGCTTGTCAGTATCATTTTTGGCGCACTTGGTTTGTTATATCGCACCTCTGGATTTGGTATGGTCGGTAGTCCAGATTGTTGGAGTTCTGTTGGTAAATCGTTTGAGAGAGTGATTGACGTGGTTGCTTCTGTGGCTGCTATTTGTACCTGCAATGAGTCCGGCTCGAGGTCCTCAAGCCAAGTTTCCACCATGCTCGGTTGGTAGGAAGTTTCGTTAGCCATTCTGCACGATAACCTGGAAAATTCGAAGTCGATGACTGACTTTCTCGTTTTTGCTTGATAGTTGTGTAGGGAGCAATATTGATAATTGGACAACCAAATTTGTAATCGGCTCGACAGCTATGCAATGTTCCAGAATACGATGTCAACATCACCTGCATTTTGTGTTCGCATGATATATTGAGCACCGGACAAAGCAGTTAGATCTCTTGACAAAGCCGCATTGTTATCCTGACAGGCACTGGTGGTAAAGGGGATTGGGGCTGTCTGAGACAAAGACACAGAGACAATAAGACAAAGCAACTTTTTGTTCGTAGGCATAACATCATGAAAGATGGTATTGTAATGTAACAATGTCTTTGGTGTTATCAACGTGAAAGACTTTCTGACTCTAGCGTTGGAATCTGCTTTTGTACGTTGGCTCTCAAAGCAATAGAGTTAGAGGTATCCGTTCTGCCTGTGTTAATTTTGGGCTCCCTGAGGCTTGCGAAGACTGGACACAGCGATGACAGTATGCTTGCACTGATCAGTGCCAGAACTTCAAAGGTGGGCCACGAATTCGAGCCCATCCCGCGTCGATGGCCTCAACCACTTCTTTAGGCAATGGTCCCTGCTCCAATGCGTTCAAGTTCTCTTCCAAATGTTTCGTACTACTTGCACCTACAATTACCGCATCTCCCAAATCTTTCTTTATTTGAGAGTGATGCGCCAGCCATCGCAAACCACATTCGCTCTCAGTCAGATTATACCTATGAGCCACAGGTCGTAGAATATCAAGTGCATCAAACATAGCATCGTTCCAATATCTTCCCCTATGTAATTGTCCCTGAAGTCTCTTAGGATCGAATCGACCACCATTATCAACTTCATCATCCTTCGTATCTCTTTGATACTTCGAAGTCAAGAATCCACCTGCCAATGGGTTGAAACAGTACAGCGAAATGCCATAGAACCGAAGACAAGGGAACAATTCGTTTTCGACAACTCGATGGAAAGCGTTGTAAAGGTCTTGGTAGACAGTCGGCTGGATCCAATCATTCTTCTTGCATATCTCGCATATTTGTGCAACTTCCCAAGAATAGTAATTGCTGATACCAAAGCTATTGAAGTAGCCTTCTTGGTGTAGTTTATTTACTTCTCGGAGAGTGTCTTCGAACGGTGTGCTTCGATCAGGACCATGGAGGTAGAACATCTCGATCTTGTCTGCCTTGAGAGCCTTCAGACTGTCCATAAGTCCTCTTCGAACGTCCTCTGGCTTGTGATTGTATGCAGCATTGAACAGTGCCCCCTTACCTTCAGTAGGATACAATTTTGTGTCCATAATAATACCACGTGCTTGCCATTGTAATTCTCCAAGGTATTCCTCCGAAGAACCTTCACCATAGACTCTGGCAGTATCGATCTCATTATGTCCATGCTTTTGAAATGTGTCGAGTATTGCCGCAGTATCATCGAGTGTGAATACCCTAGTCATCTCGATACCTTGATCAATGTGAGTATTTATCCATCGATATCTTCATACTGCTTCACCTGGTTTCCCTATTGTCATAGCACCGAAGACGACTTTGATCGCGCTTTCAGAAGAACTCATGTTGGTATTACTTTACTAAATTTTGCTTGTAGAACCGTGTGACTTGTTGATTCGATCAATGTCTTCAGCCGACTGCGTGCAGACTTTCAGAAATGATTGGGACAGGATGTTGTCACGAAACGCTATCGATATGGGTCATGCTGAATGTACACGAGAGGCCGATCATGTTCGGCAGCGGTCATTTCGGCCGATGGAAATGTCTCTTCGGACGAAGCGACAGAGCTCAACATTTTCAATGATACTGGCAAGCACGAGATGAAAGCTTGAGTCGTATATGAGGCTTCTTGAATGCTTCTCAGAGATGACTGTCTGGCTTGTTGTTAGAAGAGCCTCTGCGCAAACGGGATGCATCAATGGTGTACTCTTCAAGCAATTTGGAACGGCAATCGAGGAAGATCGCGATAATTTTAGCTTTGGCAAGTGAGGCAACTCAGCCGCTACCAATTAGCGGCCTTTTCTTGACGTCATGTCAACACCGGAAATGAAAGAACGAGTAGGAAGTTTATTTAGGATGATATGGTCAAAGCAATGTCACTTTACCCGCTTCCACTGTCCGTACCTGATTGCAACCATGCACATGCAAGATGATTCAGAGGGGCGGCGAATAGTAAATTTATGCTTATCCTTTCTGTTTGTTGACCAATGTGGGGGTACTCGAATGCGTCAGGATGGGAATTGAGAAAATCACCCCGCGCTTCTACCTGACCATAAAGAACTTCGTGCTCAAAAAGGTTGCACTATATTTTTCTCTCAACGATTTCTTCTCTACACCATAATCTCATTCCAGTTTTCATCCAAACATCAAGCTCACATTCGTCATGTCTACTGACTACAAGTTCCAAGGTTGGCTAGGTCTCGACAAGGACTCTGCCAAGGGCAAGCTGGTATGGCAAGGATTTGAGCCAAAGCCATTTGAAGAGACAGACGTTGACATCAAGATCACTCACTGCGGCATCTGTGCCTCGGATCTTCACACTCTACGCTCAGGATGGGCTCCCGCAGACTACCCAGTCTGTGTAGGCCACGAGATTGTTGGCCAAGCAGTCAGAGTAGGATCCAAGGTCAAGAACATCAAGGTCGGCGATCGTGTCGGTGTTGGTGCTCAGAGTGGCTCTTGTGAGAACCAAAAGGGTGATTGTGAGGCATGTGCTATGGGGTAAGCAAAACTCTCTTGATCTGATGCAAGACTGACAAGACTTAGCATGGAACAACATTGCCCCAACGGAACCGGTACCTTCGACTCGAAATGGCCAGATGGAAGCAAGTCATATGGTGGATTCGCTGATTACTGGCGAGGCAAGGACCAGTTTGTTATGAAGATCCCAGATGAGATCCCTTCCGATCAGGCAGCACCTATGCTTTGTGGAGGAATAACGGCATTCCATCCTTTAGTTCAGCACGGCGCAGGCCCTGACACAAGAGTCGGTATCATCGGGCTAGGAGGTCTTGGTCATTTTGGACTCATGGGAGCTGCACAAGCTCTGAAGTGTAAGAGTGTCGTAGTCATCTCTCGAACAAATGCGAAAAAAGAAGATGCCATGAAGATGGGCGCGACTGGTTTCATCGCCACTGATGAAGACAAGGATTGGGCAGACAAGAATGCAGGCACACTAGACCTCATTGTCTCGACCGTTTCTTCACACAAGATGCCATTGCCAGGATACCTCCAGCTACTAGCCCTCAAGGGCAAGTATGTTCACGTTGGTGCGCCTGAGGACGTCATTCCTCCATTCAACAGTAAGTTTATCAAACCCTTGGTGTAATAAAGCTAATACATATAGTGTTCTCTCTCATCACCAAGCGCGCCTCTATCCACGGTTCGCTTACTGGATCACCCAAAGATATTGAGAGCATGTTGGATTTGTTCGCAAAGACAGGTGTCCGAACGTGGAACAACAATGTACCCATGAAAGATGCCAACAAGGCTGTGGTAGATATGGATGCTGGCAAGGCTAGATACAGATATGTTCTCTGCCACGAGGACCACATCAAGGAAGTCAAGTACTAAGTTACGCTGCTCATGAGCCTGCAAGAAATTGTAGATCATTCTTAACGATGGTGGTTGCCGAATAAAATCTTAATAATTTAGAGCAGTTTCGCACTGTCTTGGTGATAATGTATATGAGAAACGATCCATGGTGCAGTTTGTTGTGTCGTATGCTTCTCATCGTGGGGCAGCCGATCCACATGCGTTTCTGCGCAATTACGATGACGTTACACGTAGCTGCGGCATGTTCCAAGGAACATTCTCACGTATACTCATCAGGAAGTGACAGATATTCTTTACTCCCTTCTGCCCTGAATTACTTGCAGACATGTTTGAATGACTGTCTTCAAACATTTATCCATCACCTCAAGACCTGTTCCCTCACCTGCATCGTTAGACATTCGCTCCAACCATGGCACCTATGACAGTGCAAACAAACCTGGAGGTTGACTATGTGATAAGTTACAGAGTGCCAGATTCCAGTCCGTGGTCTTCGTACATATGTTTCTCAAACGCTGACTCTTCTTAGGCAAGGACACTGCAATTAGACAATTTCAGAAACTCATTCGATCCCTTGCACACGTTGGCCTCGAGACCGAAGTCCGAAATGGTGATGAATCTTCTCTATTAGTTTTTGTGAAAGCTGCGGACGAAAATCTATTCTCTGAAGCCGTCAACCGCTCCAGAATACGAGACTGGCTTCATGGAGTTCGTCAGATACAACCTGTAGCCAACGCAGCAGAAGCATTAACCAAGGAACCCCTCACACAATCCGAAAGATACAGACAAATCCATGAGATGATCACATTGCCAGCCGAAGACGGTGGAGCCAATGTTACAGTCAAGAGTGGGGAGTGGAAGAATGTCGAGGCTATCTTCCCGTTGCACGATCATGCTCTGAATAAGAAGTGGTTGACAGAATTTACAAAGAAGACGTTCTTGACTCCGGACGATCTCGATCAGATTAGGAATGTATTTGGAGCCAAGGTAAGTACACCGTGTTGTGTGAAGTGACATGCTGACATTCACAGATCGGATATTACTATGCTTTCCTACAAACCTATTTTTCCTTCATGATCTTTCCCGCCGCGTTCGGCTTCTCAGTTTGGGTCCTTCTTGGAAACTTCTCACCAGTATACGCCGTTGTGAATGGACTTTGGTGTGTGGTCTTTGTTGAATGGTGGAAGAGACAGGAGCAAGAACTAGCCATCAGATGGAGTGTTAAGAATGTTGGAACCATCGAGGCTAAAAGACGTGGATTCAAACCAGATAAGATTATTGAAGACCCTGTGACTGGCGAGAAAATTCCATATTTTCCAGCAAAGAAGAGACTTCAGAGACAACTCTTACAAGTACCATTGGCGTTGACTTCGATAACGATTCTCGGAGCCATTATTTGCACTTGCTATGCAATCGAAATATTCATTTCCGAAGTATACAACGGACCCTTCAAGTCAGTACTTGTTTTCACACCGACAATACTACTCACACTCGCGATACCTACTGTCAGCACATACTTGAACAAATACGCTCAGCAGCTTACTGATTTCGAAAATTACGAGACTCAACATGCACATGACAAAGCTATGGTCTCGAAAGTCTTTGTCATAAACTTCATCACCTCTTACTTGGCTATCTTCCTCACCTCGTTTGTCTATGTACCCTTCGCCAGCATCTTAGTCCCATATCTGGACGTCTTCAGTCTCACTGTAAGGCCATTCGCCGAAAACGAAAAGCAAATTTCCACGCCTGCAGCAGGACAGTTCACTATCAATCCAGACCGACTTCGTAACCAGATGATATACTTTGCGGTCACAGCACAAATTGTCAGCTTTGCAATGGAGACTGTAGTTCCATTTCTCACACAAAAGGGTCAGATGAAATATCAAGAAATACAATCATCCAGAAGTCAGAAACCGTCAATCTCTCAAAACGATCCTGAAGAAGAAAAGGAGTTCTTGACTCGGGTCCGGCAAGAAGCATCATTACCCGATTATGATGTGACATCCGACTTGCGAGAGATGTGCATGCAATTCGGTTACCTCTCGTTATTCTCCGTCATTTGGCCACTCACACCACTTTCCTATTTTGTCAACAACTGGGTAGAACTCAGAGGCGACACGTTCAAGCTTACCATGGAAAGCAAGCGACCAAACCCAGAGCGAGCGGACAGTATTGGACCCTGGCTAGACAGTCTTGAGTTTCTTGCTTGGCTTGGTAGTATAACAACTGCTGCACTTGTCTACATGTTTAGTGGTGATGGCGTGGGTCCAGATGGACGACCATCAGCTATCAAAGTTTGGGCGTTACTTCTTTCAGTCTTCTTGTCTGAACATACTTTTCTTATCGTTCGAGCCGTGGTAAGGACCGCAATTTCTAGGTTGGATACACCTAATATGCGCAAAGAACGTTCAGAACGTTACATGGTCAGAAAGAAGTTTTTGGAAGAAGCTGGTCTTGCTCGACTTATGAAACCTTTGGAGACTTCACCAGATAGTCCACTCAAGACTGAACAAGGCGGTACTATCGGTCAGAAACTCAATCGTGCAGCCCTCGAGGAAGATGCGCGGGCAACAAGTTTGAGGGACAGTACACCTAGTACACGTTTCTGGTCCAGGCAGATAGGGTGGTCTGAATCTGAGCAGATAGGCACACGTCTCATTGAGATGATGGACATCAAGAACAAAACAGAAAAGAAAGTTCAGTAGATTAGGAGATAGGATTCTTCCTGGCAAACAATCTAGTTTGAACCGTCATGCACACAACAGTTGTCCACTATCAGGATATGTCTACCTACATCTAGTCTCCACACTCTGGTTGACTGTTTCCCACAAGTGCGTGAATCATCATGAAGGAGCATCCCATAACGTTCCGACGATTGGAGAAGTACGATACATACAACCAATAGCGTAATGATCTAGACATGAGGAGCTCTCAGCTACAACAGAGCGTTCAGTTGGACCGACGAAATTGGGAAGGCTCTTCTTCATGAGCGAGACTGTGATTGGGTAGTCTTGATTCAGCCGAGAACTGGTGAGTACAAAAGTGCAGGACTCATGTCTTTGACCATAGCCAATCTGTGAGTATATCGGCACAGTCAGGCAAGCAACCAGCTGCTTCTTCGGTATGCCCGTACACTCAACGCTGAGCACAGACTGGAGGTTGTTTGGTTGTCCTAGCTGAGAGCTGAGAATGGGTTGAAAGCTGGACTTGGTATAGATGATATTCCAAGAAGATGGTGATGGTGGTGGTAGTAGGGATAGTAAATAGATGCAATGATTTATGTTTTGATCCAATGAACAGTATTCTTTAGGACTAAGCGCTCCATGTTCTAATTGCGAGTCATTCGAACCAGTCGTGTGAATGTTTTGGCGACAGCGTAGCCCTCTTGGCTGACCACGTTGATGCAGGTGACTACGTTCTCGGCCGCAACAGATCTCGTGCCTTTGGAAACGGATTGTCTATGTTACAGTCGTCATGAGCAAGCAACGGATATATGCTGAGATAGTAGGGTCAAAGCTATTTGTTTGTGAATATGTGATGGGAAAGTTGTAGTGACAGTGGACGTTGATGGAAACGCGATCAGCCTCTCTGAGTTCACGTCATGAATATCGATCTGGTAGCGGTCGGGACTCACATCGGCGGTAGTGTGCGCGAGACGGATGCCCCAATCGTAGAGAAGTAGTGCGACTCAGACTACTGGTTGATGAATAGCCGATTGTTATGATATTGAACCACCCGATATTTCGGCGATCACCTCTCCGTACTTCTGAGGTTAAAATTTGCTTCTCGATGCTGCTCTCCAGATCTTTAAGAAGCTAGGGAAGGATGCCAGGCACAGAAGCATGATCTAGACTGTAGAATTTCGGTACTTCCAACGTTGTACCCACTAAAGTTTTGCGGGGTTAGAAGCTGTTTTCCGCCTCGAAGGCCGCCTTTTCGTCTAATCTATATTCATGATTAAAACCATGTGAGGACGCGTGCTCCTGTGGGAGCTTTGAGCGTAGTATGTGACTTGATCAACTTTATGATGGTCGAAGTTTCGTCTCATCATGCGACCACCTACAGCCTGTGTAGCATGCAGGTAAGCTGAATCAATCACCCAGACAGAGTGAAAATTGACACGAACGTTCTGAAGAAAACGTCGCAGAAAGTGTGAATGGAAAACACCAAACGAAATTTGCACTTATTGCAAAGCACGAGATCTGCAATGTTCATTCACAGACAAGAGCCCGAGGGATGTCTCATCATCTCACAGTTCGCCTGTAGTGTCGACTACCGCTAGCGATATCGGTACCTTGCAGGTTTCTGATCCAAGAACTGTCCTCCCACCACAGCATGTATGTTTTGAAGTCGCCGACTATTACTTTCGCTACATACATGATATACAACTGTCGCTATTTCATCGGCCAACTTTCATGGCAGATTTAGCAGTCAATGCTGTTCCCGATGTCATCATTCTGGCTATACTCGGTCTAGGCGCAAGGTGTGATGTGCTTATCGACACGGTTGAAAACATCGCTGATATTGTTTCAGGTTTTCCAACAATTCTTTCTTTGCGGACACGGACCCTCGTTCTCGAGGAAGACCTTACGTCGTAGCTGCTGAAAAGCTTCTGGACCTGACTGACGTTTCTGTCACAACCATCCGAGCTTGCATATTGCTAGGTTCATGCTGTGGGAGTGAAGGTAAGTCAGGACCAGAGAGCATATACTATACCATTGCATGTCGTATGGGAGCGCTCCTTGGTGTTCCAGATACACGCGCACTCAGTCAACTCGATAGGGAACTCAACATCAGATGTAAGTAATTCAACACCGCATCTTGCTTGAGACGTTCATGAACTGACTTCGTCAATAGTATGGTGGGCTTTGATCATGTCGGATGTTTGGATAGCCAATGGCGTTCAGCTACCTCGATTATTAACTCCGAAGGAAAACATACCTTATCCAATGGAAGAGGAGAACTTCCTCGAACTTCGACGAGATATGGTGGCTGGTTTATCACCAAACATAAGATCCAACGATAATTTTGGCACTTCGATGCTGGCACAGATGATCAAATTGAACGCGATATTTGTCGACATCAGTGATATGAACCGAGCTGCTGCCCGACATCCTTCAAGCTTCACCTTCGACAATACCGTGGAAGAACTCGGCAAGAAACTTGATACATGGTACATGAATATACCTCCACGACTTCAGGACACGCAGGAGAATATGAGCCTTCACGCCGGGACAGGACAGGGAGGAACATTCGTTGCGATTTATCTTGGTTATTATCATTTTGGACAGCTTCTTTTCTACCAATATCTACATCAAAACATCCAAGGCGGAGGTGAGAGATCAACCAAAACAAGCTATTACGCCGATAAATGCGCAGCGTATTCGACGAGCTTATGCGACATAACATATCGAGCGATGAGTACACCTGGTGCAGAGGTGCTTTACAATATGGTTGGTCATGTTCTAGTTATCGCGTCAACGGTACAATTGCATACTCTTCTGTTCAGTTCCGATGATTTGCAAGTCAGAAATGCGCGGCGCAGATTGGAAAGGAATTTCGAGATCTTGTCTCAGTTGCAGGTGATTTGGCCATGTGATCATTCCTTCGAGAGGTTTCAGGAATTCCATCGAGCATGTCAAAGATCGAAGGAGAGTTCCTTTCGTATGGACAAATGGATGTTGAAGTTTCTGTTCGAGAACACCAATCCAATACATGAAAAACCGGGAGATGGCGAAGGAGTTGAAGGCGATCAGCAGTGGTCTATTGAGGGTCTCGGGTTCAGTCCGTACAATGCATGATGATCAGATACAGGTTTTGGGACAATCGGGATAGTGGCGTACAGGCAGTAAAATGGGATCTTCGAGCATCGATGGCAAATTCAAATTGAGGTGTAACAATAGAACAACCGAAGTTTTGTAGGGGCACTGTATTTCTCGTAAGTTGCTGACTGCCTGTGTCGCGCTCCGAAGGAAGTGAGCGATAACAACCAGCTGGCAGAATCATAGAATCGTGACACTTATATGTAGTAATACTCAGCTTTTGTTGAGATTGCGGATGTCCACAAGTCACACATCACATTGAATTCGGATATCTGAGATGTTGAAAATTGTATATTCGGTCCGCGAAGTGTTGAAGAATGTCGGTGTAAAAAGAGTGGTGGGAATTGCCAAGTTTGGAAGAGTTTCATCCCCATCGACGACGCCAAATACGGGAGGGGAATCTATGTCGATCCAGTCACAATAATACATGTCAATGCATCCCTGCATCGATATCACACGTAGTCATATCTAGACCAAGTGTCACGTTTCCTCATAAAGTACTCGCGTCGCCTTCATTACTTGTGAAATCATTCATTGAAACAACATATTCATTACGCGACTTGGTCTTTCTCATGGACATCTCGTCATCGACAAGCACACTATCATTGCCTGATATAATAGCGAACCCACTTATATTCGACAATCTTAACAAATATCTTCCACTTCAATCATTAATACGATTATCAAGAACATCAAGATCAATACGCGACTTTGTTTTCAATACGCCCAAAGTCTTCCGTTATTTAGACCTCTCGAAATGTCGTGGAGCATTCATTTCACCTTCACTCACTCCAATAGACAGTGGAGGCAATTCATGGCGAGCAGAACGAATGGATGAAAACCTCACTGAAGACGAATTCTATGCTGGACCATTGCGTGGTGTTCTCAGTAAACTTCGACAGAAGAAACTCCTTCAAGATGTACAAGTCCTCGTTTTGGACAGTATGGCTTCTGTTACGAACGATCTTATTGTGGATATCGCAACAAGTCCGGAATTCAATGTCAGAATTCTGAGCATAAGAAAGTGTATCAACGTCAACCAATCCAAACTGCAGCAATTCCTAAAATACATATGTCGACCAGGAAGACCGACAAATACTCCCAGACTTCAAGGAGTTTACATATTTACAGATCCAACGTTGAACACATCAAATGCTGGAAAGATAGATATGGATACAGGTGTGACGATGTCTGATGGTGCAACTCTTGGAGTTCTTCCAGTTGACAAATATCGATATGGCGCTCTTCATAGCGACCCGTGGTATGGTCCCACCGGAAGAGTAATCCAACATGGTTCAGCTACACGATCGTCTTGGGAAGAGACTTTACAATCATGCAGAGGTATAATCGCTTTCGACGCGGTACTTTGTTCACACATGCACAGAGCTATGTCAGAATGCCTGCATGAGAATTCGCGTGAGATGTTGTCAAGTAAGCCGGGTATATTGCCACTGGCTACTGTCGCCCTTGGACCGGAAGGTTGTTCAGGTTGTGGTCGAGCACCTGAAGGAGCACCCACATGGGGCGAGAATGACCTTTATGACTTCCCACTGCTGTCGCCACCGCCATATACAGGACAGATCATTGATGCCGTACGACCGCCATTGACTCCATCACAAATTGGCGGCAGTCCAAGTTCATCAAAATTGGTAGTGGCATGTACATGGTGTTTGACAAATCGACACTGTGACAGTTGTCATCGTTGGTGGTGTGCTGATTGTTACAACCCCAAGAACTCGAAGAAATTATCAGATTTGGAAGCATTGAGCAATGCCGGACTGGACTACCTTCCCTCAAGAAGCGAGCTGAGTATGGGAACTGGAGAAGGTTCAAGCTCAGGTGATAGCGTCAAGGTATTTAATGGTCTCTGTGTTGAAAATTGCCTTGTCGGAGAAATGATGAGTGGTGCGGGCAGTTTTGGGATGTGGGCATGAATCAGTCATGTTCGTTTCTGGTCGCATTCATGCTTCTACATCACGAGATCAACCACACCTGAGATGAATCTGGCGCCTCGATTCCACCGAAACATGGCAAGGACGACGAAATCACTAAGATGATAAGGTCAAGAAGTGCGCAAGCCTCCATGCTTTGCTGCTTGTTTTTGATTCTTCCTCTTGGCCTTCGTTGTGTATTGTCGACTGTTCATTCCATCTTCTCACATTATCTCACATGTACCAGGAACGAACTTCGCTAACTTTATTTGTGTTCCAGGATTTGTACAATTCTCCTCACTCCACCTCTTCTCATCAACTCCTCCCATCAAGATATCAGCCGCTACCACACAATAAACCTGCAGTTACCAGAGAATGCTGGGACTGTGGTCGAGTCTGTGGACCGTGCGCGGCAGTGTCGTCTAGGCGTTGTAAGAAATGTCGTAACGAGTATTGTATTTACCACAATACCGGCTGCGACGAATTGACTGTAAGTGTGGAAACCTCCTTTCCATCAATTGCCGCATTCCTGTGTTTGGATTGTATCTGACGATCTTTCTGAGTATAGTGTGACTGGTGCATGTTCCGATCCGGCAGAGCTTCGCGTGAGTTGTACTAGACAGGATTTATCCCACCTTTGAGGTCGATACAGATTTATATTTTCGATGAGATAGCAGTACGTCTATCCTCGATTCGTTGATTTGCTTGGGTTGGCATGTCACCGGAAAGCTTGGAGTCAGGTGTCTGGAGTCTGCAGTCAGTTCACCGAGCTATCAGTAAAACATTTGCGGTTTCTGTGGATGACCTCTTCCTTGAGAACGACAGTCTTTGGAGTGAAATCTCCAGTTGTCTACTGTGAATGATGTAAATCACAATACCATTTGCATTAGCATGACCAGTTAAGGTCAGGAAGTGAATTATGTTTCAACTGATATAATTCTTCTCTCGACCATCGAAGTTTCTTGCTGACTGCAATGACACTAGTGCATGATATTGATGCTTACGATAACAGCAGGTTTAACAATAGTCTCATACAATCCAAACGAATTGACTGTGCGAAAACAAATTTCGTCGAGCTTGACCTTTACGGAATCTCGTTGAGGAATCTCGACATCCTTCGGAGATTGGTGATCTGTTATCTCCGTCTTTGGTCTCGAAGAAAGGCGAGAGAACAGGCTCCTTGGGCGCGGATTTGGTGTATGAGGTTGTGATGTCAATGGCAGGATCTCCGTAATATCAGCGTTCTTTCCGGGAATCAGACCGTCAGACTGCACAACACTCGAACGCCACCTTTGTCTAACAGTCTGTTCCAATTCAGTAATTACTTCTGTTTGCATCCAAAACTCTTTACTATCCACTATATCCGTCATATCGAATTGAGCATCCAGATTATGGTCGGAAGCAAGACCAATGATCTCGGATGGTGTTGTTTTGAAGTCATGATCGACATATGGAGTATGTTGAATGTTCTTCGAAGCAGGTATCAGAGCTATTGTAGTAGAACTCAGACCACAACTCAATCGTCCATCTACAATTGGAGCAATGAATCGATCAACAGTGCCATTGATGTGTAGAGTACGAGTTTGGGATAACTGTATAATAGAATCCGAAGGAGCACCAGAGGTACCTGGAAGTATAGAGTCGGAGTATGAGGGTGGTTCCATAGTCGATTTGTCGTCAGCCATAACGAAGATGTGAGAGATGAGAATGAAGCCTGGAAAGCGAGCTGTGAGAGTTCACATGGAGACGACTTGTCGAGGGGCACATGGACCACCGAGCCAGACTGATCAGTCTTGGGGTCTTAGGAGGGAACAACTCCTTATGCGACATTAAAAGTCATTTCAGCCTGGCATCATCGAAGTAGCGGAAGGCACGTAAGAATGAAACTGTACTATTGGTTGGAAAGTGGCGGTGCCGTGCCAAGGCAGATCCCGGCTCAGCCTCACATGATCGCTTTAATTAGGCACGGAGTTCAATGCTACATCAACCCTCATCACCTGATCTGTCACTTTACTTACACTTCATACGACGAGTCTTACCTTTGACCGTTTTGAGATTCTCGAGCTTGTCAAACCTCACGCAGCGGCTGTGCGGCATTTCAGTGCTGTAATATTGCTCAAATCTTGACACTGAACAGGGCCAAGATGCGCGAACATATGACTGGAACAATAAAGGCGCAATGATATTGGAGGTCGCTCCAGTCCTCCAAAGTTCAAGGCTGACATTTAGTGGACCTTTTGGAAGTCACGGCATGTTCTGTGCCCGATCAACATCACGCTAGAAGCATCAAAGAAGCCATCCCGCATTAGATACGATGTGATATCTGTTCGTTGCCAGCAAACAGGGCATGACCCTTACTTTTGAGGCGCAGATGAACCCGCCGAGGACTTCTGATATATCTTACAGCATACTCTTCTGGTCTTCGAGCAAAGGTATAAGTACTTCCAGCTTGCTGTTCGTCTTTCGAAGCCTTCAATTCTCCAAATTACCGAACATTCATCAAGTTATCCAATCAAATTCATATCATCATCACAATGTGGTATCACGTTGCTGAGGCCAACTCTTACCTCGCCATTACTGGCGCAGGTATAGACAATGTCCGAATCAGGAAGAAGGCCTTCGTCTATCCCTTCCAGAAGGTCTCCAAATTTTCCATCACTCCATTCGATTTCTCCATGTCTCTTCAGGCCATGACAGTTGAGAAACTCAAATTTGCTCTCCCTGCTGTCTTCACCATCGGACCTGACGACAACGATGAGGCACTCATGAAATATGCGGTCCTTCTGACTGGCGGTGAGAATGGCAATGGCGCACCATCTGCCACGTCAGGTGCTGTTGCTGTTGGTCAAGGTCGCGGTCACGTTCAGGATATCGTCAAAGGTATCATCGAGGGTGAGACTCGATCCATTGTTTCAACCATGACGATGGAGGAGTTATTCCAAGAACGTAGAGTCTTCAGAGATCATGTCATCAAGAATGTTCAATCTGAATTGGATCAGTTCGGTCTCAAGATCTACAATGCCAATGTCAAGGAATTGCAAGATACACCTGGTTCCGAGTATTTTGCCTACCTGTCTCGAAAGGCTCATGAAGGAGCTCTCAATCAAGCAAAGGTAGACGTGGCAGATGCAAGAATGAAGGGTGACATTGGTGAGATGGAGAGACAAGGTAGAACAAAGCAAGAAATTGCCAAGATCCACGCCGCGACAGCTGTCCTTGAGACGGAAAGAAAGGCAGAAAAGGCACAAGCAGATTGTCGACTATCCGATAGAGAAATTCAATTCGAGCAACAACTCAATCTATCGCGCATCACAGCGAAGCGTGCAGCAGAAGAGCGCGATGCTGAGCTGCAAAAGGGTGTCGAAAAACGTCGCGCGGAGATGGAACTGGAGAAACAACGTGCTCTCACTGTCACAAAAGCTGTGATCGCTCGTGAAGCAGAACAGGAGAAGGCAAAGGCTCAGCTCTTCACTGCTGAACAACAAGCATCTGCATCGAAAGCACAACAACTCGCCGAAACTGATGCAGCATATTACCGCAGAACTCAAGATGCGACTGCCAGCAAGTTAGCTAATGTCACAGAGACCGACGCGTCATATTATCGAAGAACCAAGGAAGCCGAGGCCAGCAAGATCGCCAGACAGATGGAAGCCGATGCACAATTCTACTCTCAAAAGCAAGAAGCTGAAGGCATGGTTGAGATGGCTAAAGGTTATGCCGCTCTTCGTGATGCCTTTGGTGGTCCGGCAGGTCTCATGCAATACATGATGCTCACAAATGGTACATACGAGGCTCTTGCCAATGCAAATGCCAAGGCTGTTCATGGTCTGCAGCCAAAGATCAACGTCTGGAATACCGGTAGCCAGTCAGAAAATGGAGCAGCTGACCCGATGGCTCCAATTCGCAATCTTTTCCAGACTCTGCCTCCCATGCTGAGCACAATCAACGATCAGGCTGGTATTCAACCTGCACCATGGTTGATCAAGATGAATGACGATAATGGTCGCCAACTCAATGAGAAACATCACGCTGGACATATGGGACGTGCGACACCAGAAACGATCGATGTTTAACAATCTTTATTGATGATGCCGCTCATATTTTTTGGTTCGGAGTTAGATGCATTGTGTAATGGACTGGTTGAAGACGAGTGTTAGCGACTGTGATTTCTTCTTGATACATGTACAACAAAGTCTTGAACGATAACAATTTTATACTTATGTTCCTTTTTTCATGACTTTGAAATAATGTAATATCTCGCGCGGTTACTACGGAAGACGATATTGATCAAGACACGTTAGAAAATTGAGCTTTGGGAATAGCAATATGGATTAGAATTTATTATGGGTGTTAGTTGGCTTCTGTATTTTTGGGGGGGGGGGGGATACTTACCTTATACTTACCTCTAACTTACCTTTTTTTGACCGCCAGATCCCCCATACCAAGAGATCTGGTGATCGAGGACCGAAGACCAGGTATCAGGCGTGACCTCTCTGTTCGTTCTTCTCTCGTGTCTTCAGTCCGTCAGTTTTGCCTCTGCAGGAGCTTCACTTTTCGGTTTTCCGGGTTCGTTCGGGCAATGTCGACCAAGGAATGCCTTGTCGTGACTCCATAAACAGATCGTATCTGGTGACAGTTGGATCTGGATATGTGTAACGACGCTCGGGAACAACTTCAGCGTCTGCGTGGTGTGCAGCAGCCATTATGTCATCCTCAATTGTCGTTACCTGGTCCTCGATCCTAAGCATGTCTTCGACCATCCTTACGATGTCCCGGTCTTCATTGTCCTCAACGTCTGGTGCTCCACCTGGAAAGGTTCTCAAGAGAGGAGCGAGGTCTGGGAGTGAACCCTGATCGTCTACATCTTGATAGTCTTGTGTGAAAGAGGCACCAGGCCCTTCTTCCTGTTCTGAAACTTCGCTTGTAGCATCTTCACTTTCTGGGAGACGTGAGAGTCGTTTACGTTCTCGGAGCTCACGTTGGCGCTGATTCCTTCCTAACCGCCAGCTTTCATACTGAGGAGATCCTACAGGATAATGTCTTCCGCTGACATGACCTCTCCTGTTAGATCTGGTATGCCCTGCAGCAAGTCCGCTAATGGTGGTGCCTGAAACCGCTCGTGCAGTGTTCTGCGTTTGCTGATTCTGGTCTGGTTTTTTCGATCCTCGATCGCCGCGCGTGGTGACCATGTCGAAGATGGTCTGTGGTGTTGTTCGAGATCTTTCACTCGATGTTTTCGTGTGGCGGTGGTGAAGAACAGATAGAGATGATGATCTATCACGATATTTATAGATGCTGCGCCTGTGGTGCCAGTACTCGATGTCTCATTCGTGACAAAGGGAGTTCTGCGATTTTCCCTGTACCTGAAACAATAGATCATGATCTGCTTTGTTACGAGCAATTTTTCTTTGTGAGATGATGCTCTATTGTACTGTCTGTTGTTGTTGGATTCAAGAACAATAGCTCTTTGTTGGTAATCAAAAAACATGGAAAAATAGAACAATAGAACCGCATTCTTCGTTGGTGATGCCGGCCGACCATTCTCTCGTTAGGAATACCGAGTGCGACCTTCGAGGCAGTCATGAAAGCTGGCAAGATGTTATTCCCTTGTAGGGTGTTGAGAAACATCGCCTTCTCGCGTGTTTTGACCTAATTTTTTATTATGCTCGTTGTTTTCAACATGCACAACTTATAATTCAGTAATGGTATGACAGCCATGACTGAGTTTTTGGATGTGACGATAGGCGAAACAGTAAAGAGGAGGAAGCAGACAATATCGTGAAGCTCAAACTGAGTAATATGAAGTTTAGATCCCATGAATGCAGCGACGAGAGGCAGGGCGCTCATTATCGGACATAAGAAGTCCGTGTTGACCGAGCTTGGACCCTTATTATAACCGAGCATCCAGGCAACCCATTTAGTGGCGATCATCTCCATCTCGGAACACGCTCGATCAATGCTCGAAGTATCAGTTAAAGCTGATACTTGCCATGGTAATGTTTCCTGAGATCTGTTGGCTGTGTCGAGGCTTCGAGGTGTTTGCAGTCGCGTGAAAGTTCGGATCACGAGCGGTCGCTCTCCCCTGGTGCTCGGTGAACTTGCCCGCATTGTTAATATTACTCTGATACTTCAGCAAGATGGGCCCAATCCGTCAGAGGAAAGCTTTATCGTGCGTTGATTGCCGAAGAAGAAAAGTCAAATGTGATCGAACACTACCGGTATGCAAGCGGTGTCAAAAGTCCAACAACGCAGATAACTGTGTCTACGTACCTTATTCAGGGCCCATACCTACCCCCAGCGACACAAGCCCTGATCAACTTCGAGACACAACTGGTGAAGACATTGACGATCTTGTTTCACCATGGGGTAGAGAAAGTCATATCCAGCGTGCTGCAATCGGCGCCGCACCAACAACGATAGCTCACCCTACGGAGAAGTCCCCTGAGACCGAGAAGAAGTTACTTGAGAGGCTACTACCTAGAGTAATTGAGCTGGAGACATACGTCAGATCAGCAGGTTCGAAGCCTGTCTCGGCCGACATGATGTTTGGCATCGGCAATCCAGTGGGACCTGGCTATGATGCCGAAAGAAATCCTATGTCCGATTATGACAAAGTCATGGTTCGTGGTAAGAGTTTCAGTACTCAATACTTTGGACCCAGCTATCCGATCAGTATGCTATTGCAATTTGATGAGCTTTCAAAGTTCGTAAAGGAGATTGTACAGTCGATGCCAGACCTGGAAAACGCGAAGAAATCTATGTCGAGTATACGAGCCACAACGCGAAGTATAATCAAGCCAACTCTATCATATGAGCTGGATACTTTGATCAATATGATTCCACCTCGTGAGATGGCTGACAAACTCATCAAAAGATATCTTGACACATTTGAGACGACGTATCGCGTCTTGCATATACCATCCTTTCTACGAGATTACGAAGCCTTTTGGCAGAATCCACCGACAGCAAAGGCAGAGACGATTATTCAACTACTAGCAGCTATGAGTACTGTGTATTGCATTGTACCCGGTGGCCCTCCTGGTTTCGTGGGACGAAGTTCAGCAAGACGTGAAGTTGCAAGTCGATGGATCTCAACTTGCGATATGTGGCTTGCCGAGCGCTCTAAGAAACACATTACATTAGCAGATCTACAGATACATATCTTGCTATACATGTCGAGAGAGATGAACTGTATCAAAATCAAGAGAACGTGGACGAATATCGGGCAGTTGTTGAGGCTAGCTATGGCCGCAGGAATGCACAGAGAACCCAGTCTGCTTTGCAAAAAGATCAACCACTTCGATTGCGAAATGAGACGACGTTTATGGTTCACGATTGTCGAACTGGATCTGCAGGCTACGACGGCCCGTGGGATGACACCCAGTATCGATTCCATGGGTTGGGACTGTCTGCCACCACGCAACATCCATGACGCAGAGTTTGACGAGTCATCCGATAGTATACCACCCTCCAGACCCAATACAGAGTTCACTCGAACTTCATTTCTCAGCTACATCAATGGACATTTGGCATTAAGGTGTGAGATTCTTGGAAGAGTGAACAGTATCAGATTAGGCGTTGATTTTGAGACTGTCATGCAATACGACAACAAGCTGCGTAAGCTAATTGACGAACTTCCATTGTGGGAAGGCGATCCCGAGAGCGACTTTGCAGACAAAGAAAGAGTACTCATGTTATATGAATTCATCCTCATCTTACACGTACCTTTTGTCGCACAAACTACAAACAAGTCGAAGTATTTTTATTCGACCGCATCAAAGCGAGATGCATGTATCAAGACTTTACAAATCTACTCGTCGCTTTCTGATGAAGATCGACTCCACTCAAGCAATTGGAGAGAAGACTACAATCGGGCTGTGTTAGTATTATGCCACGATCTTGCAACGAACGTCGGGGATGCAGCATTGTACAATCGAACACAGACTTTCGAGATGATATCGATTGTAGTGGATGTTCTGGGAAAGCGGGTCGAGACGCTTGGTCAAGGATTTCACAGCTTCTGGGTAGCCACCACAGCGTACACTCTGCTGCAATGGAAATTATTACCCTCTGAGAACAGGAACGACTATGCTAAAAAGGCGGCTAATCGAGTTATTCAAGTCTTTACCGAAACAGTCATGTCAACCCAAGTACCCCTGCCGTCACTAAATGGTGTGGTCATGGATGATGCCGGTATGCTAGCAGCGAATACCTCTGACTCGACATCAGGAGCTGCAAGCGAAGTCTTTCCTGGTTCCGAGGCTTTGAACGGTATGGCAGAACCCTGGGATTTCTTGAACTTCGATTTCTCGACCATATGGAACATGGATACATTCAATGACTTTTGAGCTGTGAAGGAATTCGTGATATTCACGAATGAATTGGAAGCTGTACAATGCATGTGGATCAATGAGATAGAAATCATGTTTATTCGAACTCAAAAACCCCCGGGTATTGTAGTGTTACTCATACATGCTTTATTCAACAAAATTCCTGATATTCAACAACAAGTAGTCTACTACGCATCATCTCATACACTCATCTTCATCTTCAGACCACCCAGTGGCTTGTAATCAACAACTTCAAGTTCTTCAACCTTCCAACCGTCCATCTCACCACTGCCTCGATCTGCTCTCTTTATTTCAAGGGTCGGGAACTCCCTTGGCTCTCGCTGTATCTGTTCTTTCAAAGCTTCAACATGATCAAGATAGACATGCGCATCTCCCATAGTATGTATGAATTCGCCAGGAACAAGATCGCAGGCGTGTGCCAACATATGAGTCAACAAGGCATACGAGGCAATGTTGAATGGCACACCGAGTCCCATATCGCAAGATCGCTGGTACAGGACGCATGACAACCGTCCTTTTGACTTCTTTTCTGTACTGTTTGTTTGGTTTAGCGCTGCTTCACCCCTTGCTGCACTTGGAAATGAGACGTAGAACTGCGCAAACATGTGACAAGGTGGTAAGGCCATTTTAGACAAGTCAGCCACATTCCACGCACTGAGTATTATCCTTCTGTCGTAGGGTGAGTGCTTGAGTTTGTGTACCACCTCTTTGATTTGATCAACACCCTTATTCGAATAATCTGCATGGCAATCTGAATATTCGGCACCAAAATGTCGCCATTGAAATCCATACACTGGTCCTAAGTCGCCTTCTTCTCGGTGTGTGAATCCCAACTTGTCTAAGAATTCGCGTGAGCCGTTACCATCCCAAATGTGGATTCCAGCATCTGATAACGGTTTCGAGGATGTACAACCGCTGACGAACCAGAGGAGTTCAGTGGTAACTGCTCGAAGAAATACTCGTTTCGTTGTGAGGAGAGGGAGAATGTTGATATGTGAATCAGGGTTCGCAGGATCTGGCTTGGAAAGAGTGAAACGTAATTGTGGAGGCGCGAATAGTGATAGTGTTCCTGTGCCTGTTCGATCAGGACGATGTTCTCCTCGCTCCAAGATGTCTCGGATCAGGTTTAGGTACTGATGCTCTTCGTGATTTGTATTGACTGGGCTCGGTCCTGTGTCCGACATTGCACTGTCGAAAAGATTTTTGATATTTTCTTTGATGAACTCGACAGAATGAGCTGGAGGCAGCACCTGGCTCTGAGTGTCAATCGCTGAAGGAGCCATGGTGTGTTGATCTGATATTATGACAATGGTGGTGAATGGAAGTGCACGTCGACGCGTCGGGATCGCGTCAAAGTGGTTTTATGAGAGATGTCTACCTTGGCCTACGTCAATCTACCACTCACGATCAACTCAGTGGTATCGAGTATCAATTCTCAGATAATGCCGGGGTAAAGAATGCTTCAGGCTCACAGCTTGCTACTCTCTCCAAAATTATATTTCGTGCCTCATCCGCAGTTCACGTGTGACAAAATGGATCATCTCAGACAAAGCGACTCTCTCGTCTATAGAATTCGAATTTCTTGTCTCGCCTTGGTAGTTTCGTGCAAATATTTCCTTGTGGCAATGATCGTAACACAATCTTTTCACCAGCGAGAAGAGCCTTGAACGCGTCGATCGAAATCGATCGTAGCATCTTGTATCAATGTAGACACGACTGCTGCCAGCTCATCAATGAGCCTTTTCGTCAAAGTGACCATCATCAGAGAAGAAGCTCCGAACCGCTCGGCGGAATGTTTCCGCATACAGCACGCTATTCAAAAGTTTCTAAATTTAAGTATTTTTGCCTCACGCCTTTCGTAGATACGGTCCACGTTCATCCAGACAGCAGATTGGTTTGATTGATTTTCGGGTCTTGACGTCTCGTACAAGTCCACTCCTTGTACTGTGTTCTAAGAGGTTCGACCGCAGAACTAGCCTCCGAATTGGGCCCACTAGCTATTCTGTTGCTCCTCCGTGATAAACTGTCAGAGGGCGTAATAATCACTCGATTCATCATTTGGGAAGCATATAGAAGGTTTGATGGTCCTTCAACTACGCATTGGACCAAGGATTCTAAGATCATCGCATCATATTGAGCGTTTTGTTCATTCAGCATCGAAATCGTCACAGAACCCAACTATACCAGCAGGTATGAATGCCGACGAGTTTAGAAAAGCGGCTCATGCTGCAATAGAGGAGAGTGTGTTATTAGAATCGTCAATAAATCTCTCGCGAAATGCTGACATACCACAGTTATCGAATACAATCAAAATATTGCCAATTATAATGTGCTACCAAGCATCAAACCTGGATACCTGGCACCTCAACTCCCAACCTCAGCACCAAAAGAACCACAATCGTGGAATGATATACAACCGGATATTGCGTCGAAAATTATTCCAGGCTTGACTCATTGGCAACATCCCAATTTCATGGCTTTCTTCCCAGCATGTGTCACTTACCCATCGATCCTAGGAGAGATGTATTCGGCTACTTTCAATGCTCCCGCGTTTAACTGGTTATGTAGTCCAGCCTGTACAGAACTTGAAACCGTTGTTTTGGACTGGTTGGCCAAAGCCTTCGATTTACCTGCAGTATTCCACTCCAATTCTTCCAGTGGTGGAGGTGGTGTCATTCAAGGATCAGCATCGGAAGCTATTGTCACATGCATGGTAGCTGCACGAGAGAGATACCTACGTCGTGTATGTGATGCAGAGGGTCTGTCAGATCCATCTCCAGAAAGAGAGGCTCGAATAGCTGGATTGAGAGGGAAACTAGTAGCGATATCTGCAGATCAAGCTCACAGTTCTACTCAGAAGGGGGCGAACATTGCAGGCACAAGATATTCGCCAGTTACGACCTCATTCTCTAATGAGCTCGCTCTACAAGCAGAGGAACTTTCAGCAGCACTTGAGGAGTGTGTCGCCAAAGGACTCGAGCCATACTACATTACACTTACCATGGGAACAACTTCAACATGTGCAATCGACAATTTTGCTGCTTTGGAACCGATCTTGAAGAAATATCCAAACATGTGGGTCCATATTGATGCAGCTTATGCAGGCACAGCACTTGTATGCCCGGAATATTCTCAGAAATATTCGAGCCTCATATCAATAGCTGATAGCTTCAACACTAATATGCACAAGTGGCTGTTGGTGAACTTTGACGCGTCCTGCTTATGGATACAGAACCGCAATGACCTTACAGCAGCATTGAGCATCACTCCAGCGTATCTTCAGAATAAGCACACAGATTCGGGACTGGTCACTGATTATCGTGACTGGCAAATTCCTCTGGGAAGAAGATTCAGATCACTCAAGATCTGGTTTGTAATCAGAAGCTATGGAATCGAGGGCATGCAAGCTCACATCAGAAAAACGGTCAAAATTGGAGAGGTATTCGCAGACCTCATAAGAGCTAGAAAGGACATGTACGAGTTGGTTGCGACCCCAATCTTCGCATTGACATGCTTCAGGATCAGACCTGAAGCCATACCAGAGCACAAGGTAAAGAACGGTGCAAACAAGGACGATGTCGCCAATCAACTCAGTAAGCAAGTTGTTGAGCTCATTAATGATCGAGGTGAGCTATTTTTGACAGCAAGCACAACTGGTGGTAAATCTT
This sequence comes from Camptophora hylomeconis, assembly GCA_032357745.1. Classification (NCBI taxonomy): domain Eukaryota; kingdom Fungi; phylum Ascomycota; class Eurotiomycetes; order Chaetothyriales; family Chaetothyriaceae; genus Camptophora; species Camptophora hylomeconis. Next base: position 172,453 of record JAOTMB010000037.1, on the reverse strand, counting down.
TTATTCGAGTTGTTTGCGGCAATGCCAATGCGGAGGAGAAATACATCAGAGGCGCGTTCGACACAATATTGAAGGTCACTGAGGAAGTTCTGGCGACCAAGGCATGATTTTCTCTGTTATAGTCGTACGCATAGACACTACCATAGAATAATCAGCGAGGCTATCATAACAAGTATTTGGAGTTTGAAATTGACTCAGACTGTACGTTTTTGGACAAGCATAAAATTATATCGACTGTTTGCGGAGACAGAACTTTGGTCCGCCCCGCGACCCAATCCCCAAGTCGACTCATCAGACTGCGATTGCCGTTTTATTTGAGATTCAATAGCAATTCAGTCTTGGGAGGACCAGAGAGTGATCACAATCAGTACGAAATCTAGGACCTCCTGTTCTTAATCTGTTCATGGTCTAAATCTTGGGGTGCTCGTTTTTCACCAATCTCTTCCATCCGCTTGTCCACATGGCTCCTCCCAACGGCGCGCAAACCCACGCATCTGGTCCTCGAAAACGCATGGTTCAACCTGTCCTACCCGCCTTGCCACTGCTTAACAGGACCAAGCGTAATGTTCTGAAGATCGAGGAGGAGAAAGTGGCACTGAGCGACACTGCGACAAATGGTACCGGAACGGCTGGAATCTCAAACAACGAACATGATAGCAGTATTTCTGGCAATGGAGACACTGAGCAGCATATCGAACCTGTTGTGGACGAGTCTGAGAATTCTGAAGAACTTACATCAACCTCTACATCAGTAGCCTACGATACAGGTAAGGCATCTCTGCAATCCGAATACCATCTGACGAGAGACAAATCTAGATACCTCTCACGATTCACTCCAGACCGTCCAACCTCTTGTCGAGACTCAAACCGAAAAACGCAAGAATGCGGTATCGCATCAAGACACTGATGCTCCTTCGACGACGGTACAACCAGAGGACGAACTCGTCAAAGACAACCCAATATCAACACCTCAGGTTGACGCAGCCACGAGTCATACTAATGGACATAAAGAGGAGGAGCTGGATGTATCAGTGCCGGACCAGAGTTTCCAGGAGTCCGTCACTTCTGTCCCCGATACTACCCTTCCAAATAATACCCTGCAAGGCCATTCGAGACAGACTAGTTCGTTTGCTCACTCAATTGCCTCACCGACTGCACAAGGTATCGTTTCACCAATAGCTGAGCTCTCTGTAAAACAGCACCGAAGGATTGAAACTCCTAGTTATGCGATTCCAGAGGCTATAACCAACGGTCATGTTTCTCCCATGCCGACATCTAGCCTGCACCACCACGCACTCAGCGTTCCCTCTCCTGCCCGAACACCTCATATACCTACTGTTCACGAGCATCTCCTCCATCTCGCGAACTCCAAGCAATGGGCAGACTGGATGATCGAAATTCACCAACCTGGCTTGCATGTGCAACCCTTCCTTGCCTATGCACACAGCTTTGTCCTCCTCCGAAGTGAGAAGATGAGAAAACTCATGGCAAGACCACAAGATCCTGCTTTCGCAAACAACGTCATCAGTCTGTATCCAGCAAGATCTATCCAACCACACGCTTTCGAGGCAGCCCTCAGATTCTTCTACTCTGACACAGTCTTATCTGCCGAAGCTTTGTTCCCTCGCGACACCTATATGGACAAACACGCACGTGCTCATGTCATAGATTATACTTTGTCATACTGGACAGCAGGTATTGAACTTGGCTTGGAGCCTGTAACTGCCAGGGCCTTCAACCTTCTAGTTGGAATGATCGATTGGGACATCGCAGAGCTTCTGACCAAGGAGGTTATGGCTATTCGTGCGTCTGTACCTCTTGTACCAGAGACGGAAATGCCTTCAGAATCTATGATCATGGCCGACTCTATTCTACGTCAGGTCTTTCGCCTGTTCACGCACAATCTAGACCTGACACAATTCAGGCTTGATACCGAAGCACAAGCCGAAGTTTTGATTGGTAGATTCGCTCAACTCGATTATAGCAGACCGACATCAAACCCAGCCCTCGCCACTATGGTGTTTGGTTCGATGCCTTCGTCTGGCAATCACTCTCCAAGCATCCCCCACGATTCAAACCCATCCTTCTCCGCAGACACCGTGGCATCAATCATTCTCCTCAACCTGGATTTTGCAGATCTTTGTGCCTTTGCTAGAGAGATAATTGGATTTCATGGCGATATTGGTTTGCGGATCATGAACGAGGTAGTCAATGAGCGTGAGAGGCGTCGACTTCTCATCATCAATAATCGAGGTATTCCTAATAAACAACGTATGGCTAATTCTGGTTTGTGGGACAATGTCGGTTTCAAAGAATATCTTGACGATGGCAATATTCGTCGAGAACGTGTCGGATATCTCCTCCCTCACAAACGCAGTTGAAATGGATCCTAATGCATATTCTTGTTCGTATGACGGCTATCGAAGCAAATTGATTCAAAAAGCATTGTGGAAAGGGCAAAGTTCAACAAGAGCTACGATTTACGAGCAGCATTCAAGGGTGGCAGCTGTAAAAGTGAGCGTTCGGCAATTCGTTATTATCATTTTTCGAGGAGTTTGCAAGCGGGCTATCTGGCGATTCAGGCGTCATGGGTGATTTAGATCAAGTGTCGATAATTTCAGTCCGCCTTGATCGAATGAGAGAATCAGTAACAGAACGCAATGAGTTCGTATGTTCAGTGAGTGCATGATGAGACAAAATCAGATACCCTTCGATATTGGCGTAAGAAACAATGATGGAAAATTACTCAGAATATTCATATCTTCGTATTAGGACTATGCTTTAGCTCTTCGATGTCTCAATATTAAGGTCTGTCGTAACGTGATATCCCGTCAGTCCCACCAGCATCTATTTGCGAGTCCTGACGTAGATCTGTATATCCTGCTGTATCTCTAGCAATGGGAAGACCGCCAGAGTTTTGTCCTCTTCTACCATTCCTCGCTGGCCCAATAGTGGTGTATGAAGCCAAGGGTGAATTGTCTCTAAACTTGTCCAAGTAGGGCTTCAGCACAGCCCACGCTAGCAACGAGGTCGTGAGAATTATGAAGATAAGGACTACGGTTTCATCCTTGAGAGAATCACGTTCTGTATGCGGTCAGCAGATGCGCTGGCTCAGCATGAGCGGTACTCACGAAAACAAGTCGTGAAGACATCCTCCTCTTTCGCGTCCTTGCAGACGTTATCAATACAGAACGCTCGATTGCAGTCGTTACATGTCAATTCTCGATACTTTCTTTCTCCTTCCACATCCGCAAACTTCTCTTCGTCTCGATTCGATATTATCGATTCTAGATCTGCGATATCAGGATCTCGAGGAACAGTGGAGGTCGTGTTTGCGGCCGTGGCATTTGCAGTCTGCCTATCCACACCGAACTCAGACTGTGATGCAGGTCCGTTCAGAGGAATGATTGTGCTATTCTGAAAACATATACATTTGCAGAAGGAGGTTGGTGGTTGTCTGGCCAGGACAGGTAAGGAGAATAGGAGGGCTGAGAGGTAGGTATACAGGAGCCGCATGGCCACTGTTCAAGTCTTCAGATCGGTCGGCGTGTTACGATTGAAGTCAGATATACAGAGTAACTCTTTTGAATAGGAATCTGCATCCACACTGTTCTTTCGCCTGGTCGAGCCAGTAATTGAAGATTATTGTTGACAGTACGTCAACCCTGCACAAGGCTGAACGGCCCCTTCCTACGAGGCTCTATTCAGACGGTCCGGACACTTTCGCGAAACGTCAGACCAAGTACACTTCGTAGCAACCTGATTGGTCCTCCGGACTCTTGGCTTCAACCTCGGTTCGTTAGCAGCCAGGTTTATCTTCCTTCGATGGTTCGCATCCTTCAACATCACCTCATTGCTCAATCACACGCCACAATGTCAATTGGATGATCTGAGAGACAATCAAGAACAACATCAGACACTACCATGACTTAGCAACACGAAACTTGAGTAGCCATCGAAATCGACAGGCACGACATAAACGGACACCGGCAACATGTCTAAACCATCGTTACAGCTGTTGTTGAGTACGAGGGAGTATGAGGTCCTTTCCGAAATCATCCAGAGTAATATCGACGATTCATATCAATTAAAGAAACGTACACGACGGAAGAAACCAGTCGTGGTCGAATATCATCCAAACGCTGCAGCATTCCGCGCGGCAACGCGAGTGTATCTTGGTACTTCATTGTCGATCAAAGGTATCGAGGCACTGATCGACAGATTCAAGTCAAGGAAAGGTAAACAGGTCCCAGTTACTGGTCTCGGTATTTCGCGGAATCGTCTAGCTTTATCACTGGCCACATTGCTCTTCTTCCATCGCGTTCTTTACCGCGCTTTCACGCGACTCCGACTGCAATTACTACACGAAAAGGTTAGAGACATCGGGAATCGTTATCCAGTAATATATGCGGCTCTCACGTCTCGTGTAGCTCCGGCGATTGGTGCGAGTCTATCAGGTTTGGCACTGGGCATCTATCCGGCTAGTCAACTCAGAATCACGGTCACTATCTACGCCTTGGTACGTGCCTTGGAACTATTGTATAAATCAGCCGATGCAGCCGGGTTGACAAGGAGAAAGCCATGGTGGGCAGGAAGTTGGATGGTCTTTGCACTTGCTCAGGGACAGCTTCTTCATTCGTTTGTGTTCGATCGCGATTGTTTTCCCGATGTGTATAGCAGTTTCATCCTCGGCAATACGCACGAATACCTACAGCGCAAGCCAGAGAACATGTCTAGCAAAGTCGTCTGGCCTAATCATACTCAAATTGTCACAGCACTGGCAGAGATGGCTCGGTTGAATTGGCCACCATTTGTGTCACCAATATTGCATCCCATGAGCACCAGGACATTACCTCCCACGATTGATTCGGTCATTACACCAATCACTTCCAGAGCACATCCAGCCACACAGCATCTGTCTTGTGCTTTGCTGCATCCATCAGAAACATCCTGCTTCACACCATATCTGAGACAGATTCTACTCTCATTCCCACATCTAGCCAGGTTTTTCGCCATGTACTATGGTGCCCTTTCACTCTTGTCGATTAAGAAATTCTACCACGCACCCGGTCCATTCGTAAATCACCTTTCTCAACAAATATTGAAAACCACGATGGTCGTATCTGGCTCCATTGCAACGGCTTGGGGTAGTATCTGCCTTTTCAACAACATCTTCCCTCGAACATTCCTACCTCAATTCCGATTCTTCATCGGAGGATTGTTGGGCGGCTCATTTGCAATCATCGACAATACCAACGCGGGTCACGCCAACGCTATGTATACTGCCAGAACCAGTATCAATTCTTTGTGGAAAGTGGGCAAGAAGCGAGGTTGGTGGAAAGGTGTCTCCGGCGGCGATGTCTATGTGTTCGCTGCGTCGCTGATGGCTCTCAACGTGGTGTATGACTGGCACCGAGCTGGACGAGTCGGCAAGGATAGCTCGATGGGTATAACGAAGGTTTTACGTGGCGAGATTGAGATTGGATTACAAGATCCCCAACCTGGAAATGAGCAGAGAGCAAGGATTCGAGATTAGTGGTTTAAGTCGAGAGTGTATGAAGGGACGGGTTGTCCAAACCAATTAGAGAGGTTTTGTGTCGAGAGCGAGTATGATCGTATAGCGAATATGAATGTCATTGATATTGTTTTGAGTAGCACATGCGAGGACGACTCGGTCAGACATTCTCCAACGCGCATTCACTATGTACCCAGATCCATGTATATTAATTACCAGTTCCCCAGTGATTGGACGTGTCGGAATATTTACACCAGTAGAAAATATGAGAATGCCAGATTGTAATGACGGATCTCGGCTGGTCCATGCAGGTCGCAACGGCGGATCTGTGTTATGGTAGCGTAAAGTTTGTTAGTCAAAACACCCAGCGTTGACCGGTATTCGGCAAGTGCGCGACTCGTGCGGTAGTACAAAGCACCCGCTACGGAATCATCAGAGAGGTTATAATGCTGAATGTGGAGACCGGATTCGCACAAAGAGCTTGATCTTGACAGCAGTCGGGTGAGGATGCGTCGAGTCAACGATGACAAGTAGTAGAGGGAAGAATATGAATGGTGTCATGTTCCAATCCTGACTTTTCGAGAAAGGTCGATGCAACATCGTCTTGGAAGAGAGAGGAAAGAATCCTTGCCAAGACTTCCTGCTCTCCTCACTACTTTTCTCCATTCGTGTGTTGTTGACGAGAAGTAACCCGAGATAGTGTTGTAGACGTGGAACCCCTCATACGACAGACAAGCACAACTACTGTAGTGCGATAACCGACAAAAAACGAACACGAGCCACAGACCCTGATTTAGCCTCATCTCTATCTTGCTCCGAACCAATTAAGTTTTGGTAAAATAGCAGCGCTCGTGTGATCTTCTTCTGCTTTCCCCTCTCCTTCACATGCGCTTTTCCATTTCCTTACAGAACATCCACCTAGTGACCGGCGTTGATATCCTTCTTTTTCCAATGTGGATCCTCGTTAATTCGCGTGAAGAGCCCTGTGCTCGCGTTCGTTCCTATCTGACTTTCCGACACTGACACCGACACCGACTCTTCATCTCCTCCTCTTGCCACTACTTCTTATCTCTTCCTCTACTTTTTCTTCTATCCTACACTCCTCCAAAGACGCAAAGCTACAAACCGGTAATATCAGCGTATCTTTGTAGCAGCAGCGATCATCTTGACTGATTGATCGTACTTGCCACATCTACAAACTTTTTTTATTGAGTGGAGGATTGGTCGTAAGACTGCATACAGATAACCAAAGAAGATGAAACTTACACGAACTTCAAGAATCCAAGCCAATGACAGCTTTCCCACCACTCAACTCTTCATCCTCGGTATGTGGCAGTCACTCAAATCGCGAGATTGTCACTAATTTGTTTTAGCAATATGTCGAGTCGCGGAGCCAATCGCCCTCACATCGATCTTCCCATACTCATGGTTAATGGTCAAGAGTTTCAACGTCGGTGATCGTAACGATGCCTCCTTCTATGCTGGACTCCTCATTTCTGCTTTCGCCCTTGCAGAATCTCTGACTGGCATGTGGTGGGGTGGTCTATCTGATCGAATTGGACGAAAGCCTGTTTTACTCATGGGCTGTGTTGGTACAGTACTATCACTACTCATAGTAGGTTTCTCACAGAGCTTCACAATGGCTCTATGCGGGAGAGTATTGGGAGGCCTTCTTAATGGTAATATCGGTAAGTGACCGAACGTTCGTAGGTCCTTTACATGCTAATGATCCCAGGTGTGATCCAGACCATGGTTGGTGAGCTCGTCAAGAGACCAGAGCATGAACCCAAAGCATATTCTGTGATGCCGTTCGTGTGGTCCATTGGTACCATCGTCGGGCCTGCGATTGGTGGTATATTTGCTAATCCAGTCAAGAATTTTCCGGACGTATTTCACAAGGGCGGATTTTTTGACACATATCCGTGGCTTCTGCCCAATTTGATATGTGCCCTTCTCATGCTCTCAAGCATTGTGGCAAGTTTTCTTTTTCTGGAAGAGACGCACCCAGATTTGGTCAAAGGAGCTGATCCTCACGTCTATCATGAAATCGCCGAACAAACGCCTATGATTACAGCTGCTGGAGCTACAGCTGATCCTGGAGTTGATTTGAGACAAGAATCTTACGGCACGTTCAATGAGGTAGACGTGCAAAGACAAGAGGAATGGCACGTCAAAGCAGACGGAACAACTATGCCTGCGCCGACGTCTGAGAGGAACACACGAAACAAATGGTTCACATGGAAGGTCGCAATGCTTTGTGTAGCATTGGGTATCTTCACCTACCATTCGATGTGCTACGATCACCTTCTGCCTATATTCCTTCAGGAACAGAGATCAGACATCTCTGTACTTACCAATGGTTCATTCCTTCATATTCCAGGAGGACTGGGCTTGACAACAAAGACCGTGGGTTTGATCATGTCAGTCAACGGTGTCATTGCACTGTTCATCCAAGCTGTTATATTCCCTCTGGTTGCTGACAGACTTGGCGTCTGGCATGTCTTCGTCCTCGTCACAATCCTTCACCCAATTGCATATTTTATCGTTCCCTACATCGCGCTACTGCCAGAAAACATGCTGTTCGTCGGTATATACTTCTGCCTTACCGTCAGAAACCTGTTGTCTATTCTGGCATATCCTGTGATTCTGATCCTGCTGAAACAGGCAAGTATTTCACCTGCTGTTCTGGGAAAGATCAATGGATTGGGTGCTTCGGTAGGTGCTGCATGCCGGACAGTTGCTCCTCCCATTGCTGGTCTGCTATACGGTTGGGGTCTTGATCTTGGTTTCTCTGGACTTGCATGGTGGGGTGCAGGAGCAGTGGCCCTACTTGGAACTGGACAGCTTTATTTCGTTCCTCGTGAGCGAGAATTGTCAGTGATTCGGTCTCTGGGTCCATCTTTAACCTGTCAGCAGACGGCAGAGGCACCTACGGATGTTGTGAATGTGACAGTGATTCACGGCAATGATGACGTCTAGAGAAGTTGTAAATCGCTACTTGAACATTTGGGTACCGATGAACTGCGTTTTGGGAATTGGATGATGCTTCTCGGCGGAAGGTCATCTCTATCAGGTTTCAAAATTTTGCATGGCGTTGGTGGCGCATGGAGAACTGAGTGCACGATACCTTCTAGACATTTTGCAGCATTTCCAGTAAACAGTCAGATACATGATCTATCAGAGAAATCACTGATCTTAGAAATGACGAACTCATGTCTTCTTTGCGGAAACTTTCGTTCATGGCCGTGACTCTGGTATATTCGCTGGCGCAAACGCTGCACGTGACAGTCTCCTCCGCAATCAACCGACGCGCCGAGACGCGTTTCAAGATCGCTCAAATTCCTTCCATCTCGACCAACCATTCTACCCTTCTTAATTCATCATGTTTCTACATGCCAACATAGAATATGCTGGCGGCTGAGTCTGTTTCGCATTGCCGATTTAGATGTGCGCACCCGAGCGCTGATTTGCCATTCATCAATTAAATGCTACTATTTCCATCTCTTTCGCCGAGATGGTTAAATCGACTGCCGCCATCGCTGTGAGATTGCCGGACCAGATCCTCATTGGCCTCGCGACATAACATGGATGGTTGTTTGAGGTCTCCTCTATCCAGGTCATTATGGAATTGTCAAGCTCTAAGGTGAAGTGACCTACGTACACGTGTAGACGCAGCGGTTACACATGCAGTTCAAGTATTCAAGTGAGAGCTTCCCTCTGACCATATCTTTTCTTTCGTATGATCTGCCCAACTCGGTCCGTTGCATTTGAACTTTTGTTTGTCTTTTCTCGAAAGTGACAGCTGGTCTGTGACGGCTCTTTTACAATCGCTTTATCAATCTCTTTGTTCGAAATTGTGTTTGAAGATCAACAACATAGATTTCTTTGACCTCAACCAGTATCTCGATCTTCCGATACACCTCCTTTGTCAGGCTAACAAAAGTTTCTTTGACGGATCAACCCTTCATTGTGCGAGTCTGAGACATGCCAGCTCGGCCATCAGGAAGACAATCGGAAAGATATTCTCGAACTCCCTCGCTCTCCACAATCGGTTCAAACGAAGAAATTGACTTCTCATCAAAGCGATACACGCAACGATCCGGATATTGTATCCCGCTCTATCCCGACCAGAACACGAGTCAGGAATCTCGCACACTCACATACAACAATTACAATACATACCCTTTAAAAAACGCACAGCCTATCCATTGCACTGTACAGAATACAAAAGAAGATATCATGGGATTCCCAGGAAACGATCAGCAAGGCCTCGAGCAGCCAATGCAAGCACGCATTCATGATCTGAATTCGTCACTTCCCAACGTGTCTCGAGTGAACACTGCAGTAACTTTGTCGGATGATGGTAATACTCCTGGTGTCAAATACATGAAGACAAGATACATGTGGATGCTTTTACAATTGGATCAAATACCTTGGTGGCACAATACTCTTGCTGCAGCTTCTGCATGGATAGTCCTCGCAGCTTATCTTGTTGTACCTGGTACATTCACCACCCTAAGCACGAAGTCAGCGACAACAGCTCCCACTAATTCAAGTCAATCACAACTTGATGCATTCGAAAAATCCCTATTCGACTCGATAAACAATCTTGGACTTTTGGCGCTTTCTGGTGTCCTTGCTGGTATTGGAGCATTGAACTGTACTGTCTTGCTGTATATGCACTGGCAGAATTATATCTGGTTAAGTTGGAAGATCTTCCAGTAAGTTTCCCTTTCTCTTTCTTATGATCATTTGCTAACGTTTCTGTAGACCTATGATGCTTAACGCCTTCGCCGGTCTTTTGACAACTATCGTCAACGTTTACACAGCTCAGAAAGGAGTTTGGTCTATTACAGCGAAGATCAATGCTAGTGTGACAGGATCAGTTGCAGGTGTAGCAACCATTCTTTTCATCTTGTACAATTTCTGGTTGTTGGATGATGTGAAGAAGCGACACAGAGAAATATTCCCTATTGACGCAGAATTGGTGGACCCGATGAAGACGAACAAATTCCAGAGATTCCTTCCTAGATACTGATAAGTGTGCATTGCAGAATCTTTAAGGATCAAATTACTTTATAGACTAAGTACGAGCATAATACACTCAACCTTTTGCTGCTTCTCTGCATGTGAATCGAAATGGACAATCGCACCTGCAGACTATGCTGGCACGAATATAACACAGGTCTGACACTTGCTCTCTCTTCTGCACCCCTCACTATCACCGTGAACATCGCTTATCGAAATCATCTTTACTTACTTTATCAAATTATCGTATCGTTTTCGCATCAATCATGCCTAGTCCATCCCCAGTGGTCCCAAATCCAAATTCTCGATCAAGACGTCGTCAACTTCGACTTCAAGCTCGACGAAATGCACGCATACACTATCCTTACTCCTCCACACAACACTGGAACAATCAAAATCGTCGAAGGCGTGAGTTGAAGCAGCAAGCAGCCTTCAATCTTGATGACTACTACGGCAGTAATGAGGGCCAGGACCACTACCAAGAGACTGGATCCATGACTGATGGTCATCACACTGCAAACAGTACGTAACGCTCCACTTCGATGGAATGAATTCTGAGCTAATCACTAGCAGGTAATCGGTTCTCTATCCTTCAAGATCGAACACCTTCTCACAACTTACAAGACAGTGTTGTCTCCAAAGATTTTACCTTCCGTACGCCAGCACCATGGACTTTAAAAGAGGACACTACAGTACTCAATAGTCCAACTCACGAGCAACACCCTCCATCAGAGATCTTGTGCTCTGCTATTTCAGTACACCCAATGCCTGAACCGATAACTCCTACTTCGATTCCTTCACTTCTTCAGACACCTTCCTACCTGCATCTACAGGACTGTTTCGAAGTCAGGATGCCACAAGCTGCCGACACTGCTAATGCTACTGTCGGCGTTGTTCCTCAGATGACTACAGCACTCACTTACCCTGACCGTTATACCATTCCGAGTCCACTGTTATATCACAGAAGAAGTCCTGATCTGTCTCATGTCCCCTCGAACGATGTTTTTGCTACTGGTCTCACGGCCTCTTACAATCAAGATGTTCCTATCCTGAATTTGCCTGACGGCGACGAGAGGTTCCACCAACCTTCAGCCATTGACCATACTCCTGAAGAAGGTGGCAATGGTTTTGTTGCAGCTGCTCTTCCTCTTATGGGCAGTGCTCTATACTCAAAAGGTTCGACCCGCAAGTATAGCTTGGAACGGAGGGGCATTTCACAAGCCTCAAGAACCAGTTCGCATGAGCGAGTCGGTCTTGAGACACTTAATATGTCAGAAGAGCATGGCGAATCATGGGATACCAAGCGCGATTGCCCTCAACTTTCCTTTCGGACACACGGCACCACTCTTGGCTCGTCATTACAGCGCATGGCTATACAAGCTGGTCCTATCCGCTTGAATACCTCGAGCTTTGGATTCACTACCAGACATCATCGATCTGATGCGATGTATGACGATGACACAAGTCTTCCAGATACAGCTCCGTCAGACTATCTCGATCATCAAGATCCTATATTCAGATTGTGGCTTGACTTTGAGCGTTCCATACAGCACCAAGATTTCAAGAATTGTGACAATCTTTCCACAGTGACTCCCGTTCTCAGACGAGCTGTTCTGGACGGATCAAAGGCCATGAGTCAGAACATACACTTGAACAGCGACTGTTCCAGAGCCAATGTGGAAGTCACTGTCTGTCCTGTACCATTCTGTCTCGCCTTGGTCCCTGCCACTTGTGGACGTCATTCTCGTATCGGGCCTGGGCCGGTCCTGGAGCATCCAGCTACATCATCAGAGTCTGCAGACATGGAGGAAATGATTGATCACATTGCTCAAGACCTTGGTCTTGACAAAGAACATACCCATGGTTGTCGTCTTCAATACTCATCGGCACAAGATGACACGTCTGAGAGATCTCAGATCAACTATACTAATGAGGAGGATGGTGATCAGAAATTTCCAATCTCATTTGAATGTGAGCAGACTTCGCCTGCGTGGTTTGATTCGAGAGCTGGTATATCGATTGATGAAGGCTACCACTCGGATGAAGATACGCTGGGTGTTATGAGTGGAATGGACCCAGAAGAGCCGAACACGAATGATTGGGATGAATACGATTGGGAGTTCCTCGATGAAGAAGATATGGAAAGTTCAAGGATTGGACTGTACGCAACAATATGGGACGACGCGGATTGAAGCATGACACGGAGGAGGGCTCGCAATACAGACGATGATAGAGCAGATAAAGTGGTATCCTAGAGTCCTCCAAGAATGATGTATTACTAAACTGGCCCGCGTCACCTCTGGGTGAGCCAATTTACAGTTCCATTATAAGTCAGGTCAATAGCTTCCTCGAATGAAACAAATGTGTTCTCATCCCAATGCCATGGCTGAGCTGGAGTGAGAGAATCTGTCATCCAGGATTTACAAATCGGTCTGACATTCTCAGCATGAGGACTCTTCTCTTTCAGTGCGAAATTACCAGTCCTGTCGCAGTAGATTACGTGCTGCGATACATCAACCATGTGCATTGGAACCAACATGAACAAAAGGATCATTGGAAGCGTGACAGAACAACTTCAATGTATACAGTGAGGTCGGGCAGCTCAAATGGATGCGGGTGTTCTACTCACTTGCATATCTCTGTGTATGAAGGCAGCGCCACGACCAGATGACCTGATCTTAGCCCCGATGTAGTAGTAGCGCATGCCAATGTGAAAGGTGACATATTGGAGCTGAGGTATCGTCTTAGCTGCCTCGATAACATCAAACTCGCAACGTTGCCGTAACGCTTTCAGCATGGTTTCATCACTCAATTCGTCATCAAACTCGGTCCCGTCTTGTTGTTTGCACTCGACCCCATCGAACAGCACCAACCGAAGCTTCCGGAAGATGGTCAGCACATGAATTGATGGAGCATGAACTCCACATAATTCGAGATGTTGCACTACGGCAGCAAAGCGCGGTAGTGGTCCTATGGGCTCAAGGGATCTATTCGTCTGAAAGAGACCTAAATGCTGAAGTCCGAGCACTGATCGTAGATCATCCGAGTTTTTCAGTTGAAAGGCACCTGTCTGGTAGTATACGTCGATCGCTTCCGAGTATACCGTCTTGTTACACTTGAGAATTGGCCAAAACCTATGCGGAACGAGGGAGGTGTCTTGTTGGTACGAAGTTTCCACTTCTTGTTCTTCCTTCTCTTCTTTCACTTCATCTTCGTCTTTAATTTCGGCCTCGTCCTTATAGTCGTCTTCCTCGATTCTTATTTCACGTATGATCGGTGTCTCCGAAAATGGTATGAACAGGAATTGTGGTGGGAAGTAGAATTTGTAAACTTGGAGGCGGACCTCCGTTGGAAGGTGGAAGAAAGGAAGTCAAATTCCTCCCGGTGTAGTCATGCTTGTTGTTCCCGGACCTGGTGTCTGGGACGAAAGCGAGTTGATGACCTCGAGCGAGCATGATGTCTAAATCTATTATGTCTGTACATGGGATATCTGACATTCGGGCAATTTGCATGGGCCCCTTGCTGAAAAACAGGCGGCAATTGACAAAGGTATGCTTTCGGGTATCTTCTCAAAATACTCACACCTACCTTTGCGGCCACGACGCGAGTCAAAAGTCGTAGAGATATGGCACAGACGCGTCCACGTCCAACATTTATGGCGTACCAACATTGACACCGAAATCGCGCGTGGAATCACCTGCCACATCTAGAAATTGACAGAGGAGCACCGAACTGTGTCACACCCCAGTCATTCATATTTTAAGCTGTCTTTCGGCCGTCCAACTGAAATAGGTGCATGGCGGCTTCGGTGACGAATTCCAAAAGCTGAGGCGGAATGCTTGCCTTTTGAATAATAGGTTGTCGGCATCAATTGACGCCATAATACGGTTGACCGGATAATAGAGCTGTGCAATTACCACCATCACCACGACGAAACATCACTTGCTGCTTCATCTCAAGATTAGTTGCATTTCCTTCGTGATGTTGCAGGCGGCTAGAATTGAGATGAGTGCCACATTCTTCTAGACTCTTTGAGTCAGGCGACATTTGCTGCAACTCACAGTACTCACTTTATTTGCCTTGGTCGAGCTTTTGATTATGAAACCCTACACGGCAAATTCAAAACTCCATGAGCTTCAGATTCCATTCCCAGCACAATTTACTGTTTCGCGAGTCTGCACGTGTACTCAAGCTGTTCTTTGACAACAGAGAGTTGCTTAGTGTCTTTTACTTCATCGCCGGGTTGTCTTGACATGATATCCCACAAGGCGTCCTTGAATGCGGAGTCGCACAATACCTAATTTACTGACACAACTTCCGCTTCAGGATTTTTGAATCAGGGAAAACATGCTCAAGCAAAAAGTTCAGGCTTCATGCTACTCGAAATACATATAAGGCATATCAGGATAAGCGAGAAGCAGAATACATGCCTGACTTCCCATCTTTTGCTCCCAATCTACAGCCCTTACTATTCTGGCCCTACGTCTTTCTACTTTCTACAGTTAGACTAGCACCAAGATCGCAGCAGAGCATCCAAACATACTTCCAAACTGACGGACTATATAGAGTCTCTGTATAGGAACTGTCTTTAAAATGTGGTCGCGTATCCTGCTCTTGCTCAACTGTAGGTCTGGAATCAGTACAGAGATTGACTGCTAACCATCGTCAGTAACTGTTCTTGTTCTCGCCCAAGGTACACAGTTCATCACCGGCCCTTGTGAAACTGATGCAGACTGCGCTTCTGCTTGTTGTAGCTTTCTTCGCGGAGTATGCGCTGGTCCAGTCATAGCACAAGAACGAGCTTCTGATGGTGGATGCGGACATGGCGATGCCACACCAAACAACAAAGCAGCCATCGCGTTCTTCTCAAGTCAAGCTGCTGCAGCTGCTGGTCAACCATCGACTATGGCCACGCAAGCAACAACCCATGTTGGAACGCCAGCAACTCCAGCCGCGAACGATGGTGCTGAAGCTACAGGTTTCACCAATCCTGCGGCAGCCGGCAACAAGGCCGGAAAGCAATTCATCACCGGCGTATGTACCAGTGATGCGGATTGTGCCTCTGGGTGCTGCAGCTTCCTTCGTGGAGTGTGTGCTGGCGCTATTATAGCAACGGAGCGGGCAAGCGATGGAGGATGTGGATTTGGTGATGCTACGTCGAACTCGAATGCAGCTGAGGCTCTCCAAGGTGGTCAATGAGATGTGCTACTTCCAATCTCTCTTGCAGGCAAAGACGGAAAGACTGGTTGATTGTGCGCTGGACATATGTGAGAGACATTCATGAGGCTATGCTCTTTTTCATATTCACATCCTAGAAAACATATACCTTCTGCCTGAACTTAATGGCGTCTCCTCCATACGCACAACAGTAGAAAACCATGATACCTGCAAATCGGTAACAGTTTTGGAAGCCTCCGTGCGCTCGTGTATCATCACCATTGATGTTGCAACCTTCTCAGCCTCCTTTCAGCTTACTCATCCCACGCAAGCTGTGCCAAGTCATTCGAATGTGGAACTCATCCCACTCACCACTTTTCTTCTCCAACTCCTTCGATACGACAGCACGCTACGTCATCTCTTCCTAATCGACAGTGGAGGGGCAGGGTTTTGAGCAGTATGGAGAAGCAGTAGCAAGTGCTCTTGTTCTTACTTCTGCTCACGCTCGATCATTGGCGGAATAGCTGATGCTGGCCGAAGAGGCTCCAGTTCGTGCCTTACCCGCTCAGAGAAGATCTCAACACCAGACCCAATGACGGAGTTGGATCATCATCCTAGCCAGACCCTTTTCCTTCAACATTTTATTTGTGACGCCGGAGGATACGGTGGCCGTCAAGCCGATCATACGTAGCGTTCGCGTACTCTATATCGAATAAAACATTTCATTCAGATATCTACCTGCCTGCAAATTCGTGACCAGAAACAAGAACAACCGCCATCATGTCTATGCCATTCAGACCAGGTCATATGCAAGGCTACAAAGCCAACAGCAGACAAGGAAGTCGAAAAGGCTCGATCGATCCTCGAAACGACATTAATGTCTCTATGAACCATTACATTGGTATCGATGTTGGTACTGGAAGCGCAAGAGCTTGTATTATCAATGAACTCGGTGACATTGTCGGATTGGCTGCAGAGAACATTGGTCTTTGGCAACCTCAGACCGGATACTACGTAAGGAACCCTACTTGGAGGATGAGACATAAGCTGACAATCACAGGAACAATCAACGAACGACATCTGGCAGTGTATCTGCGACTCAGTAAAACGAGCAGTAACTCAAAGTAACATCGACACATCCTCAGTCAAGGGTATTGGCTTCGATGCTACTTGCTCTTTAGCAGTCTTCACCCACGATACCGACGAGCCAGTCTCGGTTACAGGTCCCAAATTCGATAAGAGTGGAAATGATCACAATGTTGTATTATGGCTTGATCACAGACCAGTGGAAGAGACGAAAAAGATCAATGCTACAAAACATAACCTACTGAGATATGTAGGAGGAACAATGTCAATTGAGATGGAAATTCCAAAAGTCTTGTGGTTGAAGAATAACATGCCCAAGGAGTTGTTTGACAGATGCAAGTTCTACGACTTGACAGATGCTCTAGAACACATTGCCACCGGAAATGAGAAGAGAAGTTTCTGCAGTGTTGTCTGCAAACAAGGATACGTACCTGCTGGTGTTGACGGCAGTGTCAAAGGTTGGCAAGAGGATTTCCTGACGGAAATTGGCCTCGAAGATCTCTGTCAAGACAACTTCAAGCGATTGGGAGGTGTTAATGGCGTGGTGAGATATGCTTCCCTTATAAGAGAATTGGATAGCTAACAAATACAGAATGGTGAATACTTGTCTGCAGGTGAACTAGCAGGTTTCCTTTGCGAAAGAGCCGCTCACGAGCTTGGCCTTCCAGCGGGTATCGCAGTCGGCAGCGGTGTTATCGACGCATACGCAGGTTGGATCGGTACTGTTGGTGCTAAGGTCAAGCTCGATGATTCAGAACTCGACTCCTCCGTACCAAAGAATGATCAGTCACAGGCTTTCAGCCGTCTCGCAGCCGTAGCCGGTACCTCAACTTGTCATCTTGTCATGTCTCCTGATCCAGTATTCGTCAATGGCGTCTGGGGTCCATACAGAGACAGCATCATTCCAGGCTATTGGATGGCAGAAGGTGGACAATCTGCTACCGGCGAGTTGCTCAAGCACGTTCTCGAGACACATCCAGCATATCAGCAGGCTGTGTCTGTGGCAGAGTCATACAACACAAACATCTACGATTATCTCAACGAGCATCTTCGAGATATGAAAGCCAGCAAGGAGGCACCACATATCGCCGCTCTTGGTGGTCATTTCTTCTTATACGGTGATCTGTTTGGAAATCGTTCACCTATCGCAGATCCAAACATGTCAGGAAGTGTCGTCGGACTCTCCTCAGACAAGTCACTCGATGGACTCGCTCTATACTACTACGGTACAATGGAGTTCATCGCCCTACAAACCCACCAAATTATCTCCACAATGAACGCAGCCGGTCACAAGATCAGCTCAATCTTCATGTCAGGTTCACAATGTCAAAACGATATCCTAATGTCGCTCGTCGCCACAGCTTGCGGCATGCCAGTTCTGATCCCAAGATACGTACACGCCGCCGTATGTCACGGTGCCGCCATGTTGGGAGCCAAAGCCGCCAGCGCAGACGCACAAGGCAAGACCGAGGATCTGTGGAGCATAATGGACCGCATGAGCAAGCCAGGTAAAGTCGTGAAACCAACGACGACCAAAGGTGTCAAGGAGCTTCTGGAAGTCAAATACAAAGTCTTCCTGGAGCAGTGTGAGAGACAAAGAGAATTCAGAAGAATGGTCGATGAGGTTTTGGCTGCTTCTTCCTAAGAGGTTCGAAGCTAAACCTTCAGCTGTTGTACATGGATGACATATTGCGTTGAGACAGATCGGCGGCATATTGTTGACGTGAGTAATGTATGTCAAGGAACCAGTCCCAAGCAGAATTACGATCTAGTCAAAGATGATGAAAATAATCAAACACCATTTGCTTGCTGCCAAGAACCCTGGTTCCCATGTCTATCATCAAAAACAGCTACCTAAGTGGTAAAGCATTGATCAACATGATCAATTATGCACTCAGATTCATCATTCTCAATTGCACATTGATGTAGATATATGTGTGTATGCAGAATGTCTAAAAAGTGGTTAAGGAAATTTAAGGAAATCATAACTTCCGAGAAGTTTTTTTCAGAGGTCGGAGAGACCCAGGATAGCCGAACCACCCTTGTTACAATTTTCACCTTCGAGCGAGATTTATCCACGAGTGGCGCATAGAACAGTATTCTTGATCACCATTGTATCGTATAATGCTACATAGCCTGATATATCAACGTGTATTTGATGTAGATGCACTAAGCCATATAATCCAGGACTCACTTCTGACAGACGGCGCACAGCCATATTACATGCGACGACGACGACGACTTTGATGGATATTTTGCTCTCAGGATCAACAATCTCCATCCTTTCCCAATTGTCTTTCGATGCTCTTTCACTTACTGGCCAAGCAGCTTCCAGCTTCAACATTAATCATCACTTGTTGTAGTGTTGCTCGTGGTTCCATTTTGATCAGGCTCTCTCTTCAATGATATTGTGTCCGAGTGGAAGTCGAAATGCTCATCATACAGTGATCTTCCAGGTATTTGAGATCTCCTAATTGGAACTTGAGATTCTGCTCTAATAGGTGGAAACTTCTTAGGGAATACAGCTTGCACGACATCTCTCCATAGACACTTGCATGCGAAAAGACTCGTCGTAACATAGACAACGAAGTTCCAAAAGCCTTGCAATGGTAGTACAAGACCAGCAGCATATTCGGGTCCGAATGGAGTTTCTTGAGGATGAATCAATGTATAGATTCGATTGACGCTGGAGGGGACCCATGTACAGAGCAGAGCCAGAAAGAACAGCATGGCACTTTTGCAATATTTGATGGTGGCTTTGTTGGCATGTGTGCTTGCATCTCGGTATGTACACCCGTTCGGCCTCTTCTTGCCGTATCCGTTTGCTGGAATTCTCCCATAGACTGCTGGCCGCTTGCTTGGACTTTGGTCTGGACGAAATCTTGGAAAGCGGTGTGGAGGGTCCAAGTTATGCGCGACTTCTGTCGTGATCGTGACTTCATCCGTTCTGCGAATGCCATATTCAGGAGTGGAATGACCACGATTTCTTCGCAACTCTTGATCTGAATGGCGGCCCAGCGAGTCTAGCTCGCGCCTCCACTGCCAAATCAATTGTCCAACCCGCAAGTAGATGAATATCGTAAGGAGTATGACGATCCAGGCTGGCGCGTAGAAGACAGCAACTCGAAGAAAGTCCCATTCGATGGAAATCCAACACCAGATCTAAAGTTGTCAGATACCTTTTTAACAAACACAGAAAGGACTCACCACTGCATCTCCATAGATAGACCCTTTGCTCGGGTCATTGATGAAGAAATATGCTACCGCTGGAATTAACGGGACACCATAACAGAGTATCATATACTTCCACTCCAATGCTCGAAGCTGTGCAGCGTCATAATGATGAAAGAATGAAAGGTAGACGTTGCAGGCCATTGCGAATGTCCATAGAGCATCTGCTGGCATAAACCTGGAAAAGTCAGTCAGTCAGCCATAAGTTAGTAGTGTGCTGCGTACCATTGAATCATCGAACCTTGAAATTGACAGAGCGGTGCACCTGAGCCTAGACCGATAGCGGAAGTGCCGATCAAGGTAGCAACATTTGAGAAGATGTTTCCCCAGGAGGCATAAAAGACCAGTCGGTTGATAGGCTTGCGGAATTTGCTGCTGCTCAAGAAGGTGATGATGACAAAGGTTGCTCCTAAGACGGACAATACTGATCCAACCTTCTCTGTAATATCAATGGATCGAATCTGCGCCACGGTAAGAGACATATCGAATGATTGGGTCATAGTCGTAGGGCAGAGATTGTTAAAGCGATTCAAGAAGAGGCTGTTCGGCGAAACATGATGAAGCACAAGGAATCGTTCAGACAAGATCAATTAGTCGATGTCGTGAATAGAGAACCGAAGTTCAAAAAGAGAAGAAGGATAGACTTGAAGGCAGGAAATGGAAGACATCGCTGTGTCACAAGATAAGCACTTGCTCAATTCTTTTCGAGGCAGGTGCCAGAGAGGTCGAACCGATTGCGTGCTAGTAGCAGCAGCAGCAGCAGCAGCAGCAGCAAAAGATCATTCGATAGCAAGCATATAGCAGCTCATCCTCATCCTCATCCTTATGCTCTTGCTTTCTCTTCGTCGTCCATAGCAGCTTGTCTCTCCTCATTCTCTTCATCCAGCGTCTCATCATCTGAGTCGTCAGTCCACCCTTTGAGGAACTCTGGCCCATTCTTTCCACGTCTGACAAGTGTCATCTTCACACCATCCACCAAGGTATTGCAGTATTGTGGAAACTCCAAAATGAAATCCTTGTACAAATTGTCGTCAAGTCCCAAGCTTTGCTTGTAAAAGGTCACGGCTGTCTGCCAGCTTACGTCGAGACATTTCATTGCCACCGTGAGCTTCGCAATGGATTCTGGCTCTAAGACCAGTCTTTCTCCGTGTGATTTCTGCAGTGTCTCAATTGATTCGCAAAGACGATTCACAAGCTCGAGCTGGCCGACCATCTTGGAAACTCGCTCTTGAGCTAGCACTACGAGACCCCGTCGCTCCCAGATCAAATTGACATGATTCCCAAAGTAGCTAGTAGCCTTTTCACTCCCTTCCTTATCTCCGAGTTCGTTTTCGCGAATGAATGTGGTGGCCAGCTGAAGGTAGGAACTATCGTGCATCAATCCCAAGTCGTGCGCTGCTAGGACCTCAAGGTTATGAGCGGCACGGCCTAGAAATCTCTGCACCACACCCTTGAGGAAGATAACTGTAGTCGTCAGCAATCAATAACGAACGCTTTGAACAAGGTATGGTGTGAACCTACTACCTTCTCCGGAGACTGCGGTAGGTTTGATGAAGATATCCGATGCTCGGTCTGGGTGAAGAAACTTGATCAGCGAGTGTCAAGAGCAAGAATCAAACAGTACTCACAGTGAGTCCACAAATCAGACGCAACTCCAAGGCGTGTGTCCTTGAGTCCTTCCGGTAGACGCAATCCTGGCTCTGCGGTATCCGCCAAATCCTGCAGAGGTGCCATGGTACTGGAGTAGAGAAGAATTTTTGAGAATTGAGGAACAAACAAGTTGTCAAGAGAAAAATGAGCTCCCACGAAATAAAGATAAATAGCAGTGTAAGAACCCCCTGCCAAAATGGAAGTGAAGAGATAATACACAATCAGGACCCGCGATATGATGACTTCCATTCATGTTCTTTCGATCGGTAGAATGACTCACTGTGAATCTTCCATGCGTTACCAGCCGAGCCTTTAGAGCGGATCCTTGTCTGGACATGTAAGTCGAAGGACAAAGAGATAATAACGCAGTGGCTCGGCGTCGAGATATGTGAGCGTGTCAGTGACTTTGGTAGGCACCTTATGAGGGTTGTCCTTAACATAATGAACATGTAGCGGCTGCAAGGCAGATAGAAGTCTGTCGAGTCAATGGCTGAAACAAGAGGACAAACTTCACGAAGAGGATACAGATATATGTGGTTGAGCCACAATGAAATCTTGAAGTCCCTTTGCAAAAAAGTGAATCATGCTGTTCTGATTCTACAGAATCTCCCATGGCCAACTCGGTGCAATCACCTGCAACATCCGAATTGTTTTATAGGCTCCATACTCAAAATGCCATGGTATCCAGTGGAGTGCTATCTGAACAGCAGCTTTCAGGCTATCCATTGTTTGTTTGATGTAAAAGATTTTGTTTCATTCATGGCTGTTGTGATAATCCCTACCAATATGTACAGCGTCTACCGTGGACGTACCGAACTCCGTGGATCTGCCCATGCTCCTAGCTTGAGCATATAAATGCCAATCCGGCACTACTTACCACCAGTGCGCTCTGCTTCTAACTCCCTCTCTGCTTGTTGATAGTATTTAGCAGTGTCAACACCATGCTGTAACAAAATTAGCTTGTTTTCGACAGAGAGTGGGTGCCATATACTTGGTTGTGGTTGACAACATTGGGCCATGGAATAATGTGACCCATAATAGAGGAATATCTGCTGTTTCGGGCAGCTACACCTTGCATATACGGTGATAATTCTGTTGTTCCGTATAGTGGTTGTCCTTTCTTGACTTTGTCGACCATCTCCCTCATATCCAATTCCACCTCTCTTGCATTCTCGGTCCATCCATAAAATCGCAAGCAGCTCCTCTGCCACACCAGTGTTAAACCAGCGAAGATTCCAATGGCCCCACTCAATCGTAGTACCGGTGGAAATGCGCCCTTGCCAGAGAATGATGGTGCATATCGTTCGGTCGTCAACATGAAAGCAGGTCCGAACGCCGCTGCTGCTGCTGCTATCGTCCAGTCTTCTGCTCTAGCATATCTGAATGCACGTGCGATGTGTCTGTAAGTCGTCCCGTCAGCTCCAATTCTGCTTTCTCAATCCACCTCCAAATCATGTTCGTAAGATCACGTACGGGTCTGTGTCAATAACCTGGGCATCTATTGTCAGCTTCCTCAAGCTACATTCAATAACGGTAGGCTTACGGGGTAGTCTGTGTTGGCATAAGCAGGCGGCACGAAAACCTTCTGTCGTTCTAGCTCCTTGCCAGGAATTGTCATATGAGTGTCGTTGGTCGCCATAGCTGCTGTTGTATGAGAAGCGAAGGGTTGGCGCAGCAATTAATTCCAGGAATCCATAGACTCTCTCTCATCGACGTTCAGACTTGCGGCCGAGCTTCGAGATGCCAAGACATGAAAGTGCTGATCCCGGAGAAAAGATAATCCTCGTTGGATGACAGTGGCTCCGAAACGCGGTTACTCAATCTGGATTCCAAAACGCGTCTCACGCGTACAGATATATGTTACCTCAATTCGAACAAATCACATCACCACCACGGTCAGTAAATGTAAGATGGCAGTCGATGCGAGCACACGCGATGCGATAGACGATGTGTTTTACGAGGGTTTCTCGGATTTGGATGACACGTTCAACGATAATCCTACCCTCAAAGATCAACGTGATGACAAGCCGACCCTCAGTCCCCGGGCACCAAAGCGAAAAGCAGGTGAGGACGGTGATGCATTTGGATTAGGTTTAGATGAGGAGGTTAAGATCGCGAAGAAGAGAGCACCTATCGCAAAACTTGATGAGGCTCGGTGCGTCTTAGCATCAACTCAATTCTATTCTGCAATGCTGATTATAACAGGCTACTGTCAGCACCAGGAATCCCAAAATTACGTGCACTTGTACGCTCGAAGCAGATATCTCGCAAATTAAGGCTCAAAGGCAAAGGCCACGAATTCAACGATGCAGCGAAATTGTTGAATTATTTCCAGCTTTGGCTTGACGACCTCTACCCAAGAGCAAAGTTCGCCGATGCACTCTCTATGGCAGAAAAGGCTGGACATACAAAGCGCATGCAAATGACGCGCTGTGAATGGATCAACGAAAGCAAGCCCGGCTATATGGCGCGAGCGATTGAAGAACAAGATAAGCCAAGGGAAGATCCAGATCTATTTGGACCAGCTGGAAAGGGAACCAGTGCGAAGCATGATGAGAACGATGCGAACCGGGCTTCTGACGACGATGTGCAAGACGACTCGCTGTTCATTCCAGACGCAAATCGAACCTTCGAAGAAGAGAGGCACTTCGACCCCGATGATGATGAACTTGACGCATTACTTGCAGAAGAAAGGGAGACAACCGCATCAAGACAGGTCACAAAGCCAACTACTCGACAAGAAGATTCGGAAGGTGAAGACGACCTAGATGCTTTACTAGCAGAGCAGTATACACGACAACAAAGATCTACGATCAGCATGAATACCACGAAGGAGAAGAATCAGGCTGCAGAAGAGGAGGACTTCGACGATGACCTTGACGCGCTACTGGCAGAGCAAGAAACCAGAAGCAAATCAAACACACACGAGCAAACAAATAGAGAGGCTGGCAGTCGTGCAAATACAGATGAATCTGACCACAAAGATGAAGATCAGATTCAGCTACCGCCGACGCTTCCATCAGATAGACAACAGGAGCCCGATGCCAATCCTGCCGGTCCCTCGCCTGATGAGCTGGTAGAAGAGAATCTCCTCTCCTCGTCGCCATTACCAAATGATGACCTTATTGAGGACGATACATCAAGAAATGAGATGCCGGCAGCAACAGCAATGTTCACAGACATGGACCAAGAGCAAAGTGAGGAAGTATCAGCATTTCCCACAAATGTTGATCGTCCCAGCACGCCTTTGCAGGTAGAGTTGGAGGAAGACTTCCTCTCAAGTTCGCCTATCGATTTGAGCTAAACAAGATCACTGCATGAGATACTGAATTGTGATTCAGTTATCCGACTGGTAAACAGAACATCGAGATAGAACTGATGAATGATTCTGATGATTATCTTGTTGTGTTATTACAATGTCTGACGTCAAATATACTCGTCTTCTCGTAGAATCTTTTACAGAAACGCACACCAACCAATATACATACGCACCAAATTCGCTTCGTCCTTGGCCCTATTGATCATTTCCTCTACATAACCACCCACACTAAGCGGTACACTTTCACCAGCCAACATGCCTCTTACTTTCGCCTTGACGCCTTCCAGCATTCGTTCAGGAGTATCGGGAACCTCTCCAGTAACATACATAGCGTTCGTCTTTTTCTTCTTTCCTGCCGTCATGAAATCTGTAGTCGGATCATGCAAGAAGGTCTCTAGAATGGTCATCAGCGCATCTTCATTGCTTCTGAGCAGGGATAAAGTAATCTCACAGCATCGTCGGAATGGTCCATCAGCTCTGTATGGCCCAAACGCGTCGACCATGTTGTATGTAAGACGAAATGGAACCATTTCTGGTTTCTCGAAGGTGAGACCTTTGTCGAATAGACAGTTAAAATCAACATGAAGGACGCCACCGTTACCTTCTTCGAAAAGGATGTTCTCACCGTGACGATCACCGAGACCCAAGACATGTCCAACCATTGACATGACAGCACTGGAGCGTGTGTAACGAAGTCGAGCGTTGAACCAGGCAGATGGATCAGGAAACATCTCGGTGAACCATTGTCGAAGCACAGGAGGGAACTTAGATTGAACCCGATCGCAATAGTCTTTCGCTTTGTTCTCGGACTTAGCACAAATGCTATCGAGCTGCTCACGAATAGCAGCATAGTCCGTTGTAATACCACGTTGTTTATATAACTCGAGAATGATATCACGCATTGTTTTGAGACCATCGACCCATTCTATCAGACCACATTCTTCGTTGAGTGGAACGACGGCATACGTTCGAATATAAAGTCGTCGCTTGGATGCATTGATATCGCGTTTGAGAAATCTGTTGATCATAGTATCGAATTCTAGCAGGCGCTGATCTTTCCTCAGATCATCGTGAGGCTTCGCCAGCACACTGTAAATCTGTCCATCAGAGCCTCTGAGACTCAATTTTCTCGGCTTTTGTAAAGATGGTAAGACTCTAGCTTCATCTAGAAAGGCACTGATAGTAATAGGTTCATTTGCAAATACTCTGAAAGTTCTTCCTGAAGTGGACTCATTGTTCGTAGGTATGTTCGGTATTAAACATGCCTCGCAAGGTACGACGAGTTTTGATGGCGTGATCTTGTGGTTGAATCCGAAATCTCTAGCTAGACTGATCTTGGCCATACGATTTTGGACTTCGAAGTCGGCGATGCGAAGCAGCTCTTCGGCGAACTTCTGACTTGCTGTGAAAAATTCTCGCATCTCATGTAGATTGAAGACCTTCAAATCCTTTTTCGCTGTGTTGCTCTCAACAGCTTTTCGCATGAGTCCAAGACCACGAGTCGCGCGCTCCTTATTGGAAGATTTCACGGTTGCTAGAACTGTCCATAATGACTGCTGAGGGAAAGTCTTGATCATCTTGACGATCATGAGTTGAAGGATATTGTTCACGGTTTGGTCGGGATGACAAATCCGAGCAACGAGTTGAGGCAAGATAGCGTACAAAGCATACGTGGGGATTCTGTCAACGTATTTCTTCATGTTGGCATTCGTCTCCTCAATGACTCTCTTACGCTGTGCGGCATTGTGGGTATGGAATTGTGTGTTTCCACGGCGCGGATCGGGTTCCAAATTGCTGTTAGCAACAAGGTCCAACCATAAAGTCAAAACTTTCGGTAGTGTTTGGAACCAATACTTGTTTCCTGATATCAGAACTCGAAGGAAATTGTCAATCACGAGTTTCGCCGTTTCGCCAGTGAGAAATGTCTGACTTTCTTTTCCAGGAGGTTTCAGTTTTTCAGATTCAAGAATTTTATTGTAGTGACGTCCAAGGTTGTACCAACCTTTCTCCCATCTTCGGTTCTGTTCAGTCGACTTCCGAAAAGTTTTGATGATGGTGTCTGATTGTGTCTGCCCAGCTTGGTCAAGCCACTTGCCAAGAAGCACGTATGCTTTTGCGTTCATGTCATTTCGTTTCTCTGCTCCCGGATTCACGGACGTGGCTCCTTCATCAACCTGATAAGTATGATTTGTGAAAGCACCGGCTTCAATAGCTCCCTCTAACGTATGTATAGCTTTGCGATGGTGACCTTGTTGCCACATGAGCTTAGCTTGTTCAATTGCTGTGGATCTGTCACCAAGCATAGAGGCACGCAAGACCGCATGGAAGGCTTGATTGGTAGCCTGTGCTTTTCGTGCGAGCCGGGCGCTCGTCAACCATGATGCAGCTATAGCGTCATTCTTGAAAATTGCAGGCTTCAGATCCATTATTGCGCGTTGTATACCTAGCACATACTGTTTGTCTGCCACATAGGATCCAAGGATGCTCAAGCGCCTGTTCAGATTTTCGAGAGCGACACGCCCGTCTTCCGGATTTGCCTCGATCATTATGCGAACATCGTCAAGGACGTGCATCTTCAATCGAGACTCATGACAAGCTTGGAAAGAACTGGTCGAGTTGGGTGTGAGTTCGGACGTCACAGTATGAAACATGTCTTCGATCATATGTGTTGCAAGTACTTGGTTCTGATTCCGAATAGCAAGCATAACAGCTCCTATACTGACGGCAAAGTGTCCCTTTGGAGCCTGTGAGAGATATGCAGAAAGTTTGTCCCATCGGCAGGTGACCCAGGCCGCTTCTACCACGAATGGCAGCAACGCGGAATTTGGCATTTTTGTTGCATTACCGATGCCATCAAAATGATGAATCAGTACATCATGCTGGCCAGATTCTTTGAGACATTTCATAAGGTTGAGCTGTACTTCAGTATCATCAGGTTTCTCCATCAGCTGCAGTTCATACCAACTCTGAGCGGTATTCCATCTACCAGCCTTCTTGTGTTCCATCACCTCAGACTCCACGTCGAGAAACTTGATTTGTGCGGAGATTCCTTCGATACCATCAGGTTCATCAATCTGAGCATAGATATCCTGAAGACGTTGGTAGTCAGCATCTGACGGTTCTTTCCGTGATCTGATATACTGTTCCTGGTGAAATAGAGCACGAGCGTAAGATCTGCATTCAATGGCCCGTTGAGTGATGACATTTGGCGGAACCGACGCGATAGTAGGCGCAACTAGATCAATCCGCTCCAGATCCTGATCGAGAGACGGATCCTTAATGCCTCTCTCTAGGCGGCCTCGAGACATAGCTACATGCTTTCGCGTTTCTTGTAGCCAAAGAGACATATAATCGAGTATGTCGAAGACAGACTGACTGCATTGACGAATGTGATCTTGCTTCTCATTATCCAGACCATTCATTGATTGCTCAAGAACCCATGATATTTCTGTCATCAATTCACGCTTGTCCTTCTCGATACCACTGAGTAACAAATTCAATGCTGCATAAGGGAGCAAGAACGAGGACACACTAGTTCCTTGAGCAGAAACTACCAAACGACAGCACACATCGAATATCATGTCGACATTGACACCAGAGCCTCTGTTCAGAAAATCAAGAGTGACTTCGGTGAGCCAATGCTTGTAAGTCATGCCAGGTTTGAAGAAGGGGTATGTAATATTAGCCTTCTGTCTCTTGCCAGACGAGACGAACCTTGAGGTAAGAAATGGTGTAAGTACCAATCGGGTACTATCATATAACTCGAACCAATATTTGTCCTTGGACCCTGGACCTCCAGCTCTAGCTCTGGTATTAACATCTAGAGGAAGATCACAGAAGGTAAGCAATTGTTGTAACGCCCATGCAAGAAATCCCTTTTCTCTTAAATTGGGTGTCGACACGTACTCCTTGACCAGTACTTCTTGCATGAAGAACATCAAAAAGGCGGTGCTCTCATCCGCGTTGCGGAAATTTTGCTTCAAGACAAACCTCTTCTTCTCTCGAGCCGAGTCCGACTTGCTTGGGTCCAGACAGCCAATCGCCCCGAGACATTGTCCTGCCAGCGCCATAAGACTGGCATTTGAGTCAAATCTGATACAAGCATCAAGTATCGCTCTGGTCAAGTCCTTGACAAACGGCTCCGACTGCTCACGTATGATCGATCTTTGCAGTAGATCATATTTTTGACGCAAAATTGGTACAAGCTCATGAAATGCTTGTTCGACCACTGTGGAGTTTTCGTCTTCAATACGATCGACAAAAGCGGTAATTTGGTCTCGTTCATCCTCCGCATGCTTCAGACCTGATATTTCATTTTCGAATTCAGCCATCGCTGGTATCGAGATGAGTGATGGCAGATCATTATACATCTTGTGAATCAAGTGATTATGCTCTTTCATCAAATGTGCAATCAGCTCGTAGGCGTGTTGTTGCATCTTGGTGTTGAGCATATTCCATGTACGAACAACGATAGCAAAAGTCTGACTTATTAGGTCAATTATCTCGTCTTCTCCTAAACTTATCATCATAGTTGCCCAAGCAGAGAATGCCGTGTTGCACAAACTTTTGTCTTGCAATGCAACTATGAAACAAGCACTGATTTGAGGCAGGGCGTTCTTGATTTTGCTCTTCCCAATTCCAGTAAATTCTCCCAGTGCAGAGAGGCACCGACGTTTTTCGACATTTGATTCTCGGGCTGATGCTTCATTAATCTTCACAGTACAGTGAGTCGCAATTGCTAAAGCGTTGTTCTCAAGGAAAGCAACAGTGTGATCAGTCTTCCGCGAGTTTGATCCATGTCCAGATCTTTTGGAAATCAACTGTGTCATGTATTGTAAGCCTTGATATACTCGGGACGATTTCCCTTGACCTGCATCACCAATCATCTTCAACAGTTCGCAAACTGTCTGAAGTGGCATCAAATTGATCCATCCAGAAAGGCTTTCTTCCCGAAAGTCTTGAGAAACGTGTAAAAGAAGGGCCATAATAGACTGTTCTGGATCAGGGAAATCCTGAGCTAGGAGGAAGGCTAGAATACGAGGGAAGATATGTTCCTTCATACAAAGATCAAAGTTAGTTAATGGGGAGCTGCTGGATGCTGCAATTCTCTCAATCAGATTGCGATCACGATTGAGGACTAGGTAAGGGAGAGCGTATTCTTCTATGATCTGCCACAAACCGTCGAGTTGAACACCTATGAGATCACTGAGCTGCTGTGCAATCTCTGGTCTTTTGGCAAAATTCCTAACGACTGCGATGCTCAAGGTACGCCAGAAGGGGCGAAAGAGTCCTGCCATATTCACCTGAAGACGTTCTTGGAATTGGAGTTTTTGCAGCTCAGAGTACACCAGGCCAGCTAAGTAGGCGTTCCGATGACCAAGGTAATCAATTAGTCTCAGGAGAATGATGTTGAGTTCTTCGTCTTCAACAACCTGAGCCATCTGCGTCAGAGCGATGATTACGGTCTCTTGCGAAGCTAGATCATCTCCTGAGCCCATGGCCTGCAGATACTCAAGTGCGACGATTCGATTCTCATGGACAAAGATAGAATCTCTGCCCATGCCGCCTCGAACGAAAGCCTGAAGCGCACGCGCTGCAAAGAGCTTCACATCGCGCGATGATGCTCGGAGAGAATAGAGGCACCACTCACCACTGATGGACCCTTTGAGCTGTAGGTATTTGGGAGACGACATGTGAGATGCAAGACGTCGGAGTGTGATGAGTGCAGGAAATCGAAGTCGTTGGTCTCGTGATATCGTAGACCTCAGGCCAAGGAAGATTTCCATTATCTCGTCGAGGTGCTCAGGATAAGGCGCTTGAGTTGTGGGTGTGACACCTTCATCACAAATTGAACATGCTGATGCTTCATCAGACCACTGAGATGAGAGCCTACAAGCAGTGATGCCGATTTCTTCCAAGATTGCAGATTGCTCTTCTTCATTCAGTGTCTTAAACTTAGCTGCTATCGTGACACTCTCACCAGCAAGATTTGTCTCGGAGCGGCCTGTCAACTTCTTTATAAGTCGCATAGAAACGCGGTCAACGAATGGCA
Organism: Camptophora hylomeconis; assembly: GCA_032357745.1. Classification (NCBI taxonomy): domain Eukaryota; kingdom Fungi; phylum Ascomycota; class Eurotiomycetes; order Chaetothyriales; family Chaetothyriaceae; genus Camptophora; species Camptophora hylomeconis. Next base: position 141,415 of record JAOTMB010000037.1, on the reverse strand, counting down.
TCTCTGTATCCACTGTCGTATTATCTGTAGACGTGCGTGCTCTCTTTCTGGCTCTATCGCTATCTGGCCATACTTCTTGCTCAGTGCGTCCGTTGCTCAGGATTGTATCATTTGGGAGTAAGGTAAGGCTCCCCACCTCTGCGTATAGTCGCTACCGCCAAGTTAGAAGCTTTGTCGCAAGATCATGGAAAGCAGCTTACCTCGACATCTACATTCGGTTTCTCATTCGCGCGTAATTCGTCAACAAAGAGTTGTAACTTCACGCTCTGCTTCTTGACTTGAAGCTTCTCTTGCTTTTGCAGCTCAATGCGCTGTAAACACGCGAGGAGTTGACAAGCTGTAGTCAGAATATGTCCGAGTTGGTCCAGGCTAAACTGTATTTGAGAGTTGTCAACAGAATTGATATCAACCCGTCTCGCTGAAGGGAAGTCATCTTCTCTAATTACAAGGTCGTCCTCAAGTGAGGAACCTTCATGTCGTGATACCGCTTGCAGCAATCCTGTCTATTGTCAGACCTGCCCGAGTTCATGTACACAAACGCACCTGTCAAACAATTCAAGAGGAACGTTCTTAATGTCTCATTGCGTCCGTCACTATGAATCTGTCTGGTAGAAAGTGTACTGGACACAGTATTAACAATGGTGGATGTGACTTCCGCGTCCTCGGTCCGACCAACGACAGAAAACAGTCTAGGCAGCAAGTAAACATATAACGGTGGCCCTTGTGTTGCGGATTCTTCGAGATCGACAGGTCTGAACAGTACTTGAGGTGAACGGGTGATAGCGAGCTGCAAAACAGAGAGACATTGTCGTAATTGAGCAATCTTCTTGCTCGAGGTACGATTCGAGTGGAAGGGATTGTCATCGTTGTTGATTAGGAATGGATCGATACCGACCTGTGTGACCACAAGGATCAATTTATGATTTACCTCAGCATCATCATTAAGATTTGGGTTGCCGTCTTCATCATGACCTAATGATTCCTCGAGAAGTTGGGTGAAGCTGTTTTGGTTGAGATGAGGCACACCATGTCCTTGTCTCACATGAGTAGCTAGCATAGAAGACGGTGGCGGTTCCAATCGATTGAAATTTTGAACGCCATTTGTCGGCGCCATGTTCCCAGTGTCATGCTTCTGGATGATGAAAGGTGAGGATGAAAGACGCGTCTTGGAAATTTTAAGTGGAAACCGAGTCGCGCTTCACATCACTTGGCGCCCAACGCGCGACGCGCGACGCTGCGGGAAAGTGTAATCCAGCGAGGCTAGCATGAACTCAGTCAGAGAAGCACTCAGGTAGGGTTAGGATCTCGTATCTACAAGAGAGCGTACAGAGTTTAGGTTTACGAAGATTTGTACGACATGATTACGTGTGAACAATATATCATTACATTTATCCCATTCTATACATCAGCAGTCGCCGGTCAAGATGACTACGACCTGACAAAATTACACGTTCGAGCGTTTTCATAATTCCATGCAAAGCTCGTCCACACGCCCCAGAGATGAACCAAGCTGGCGATGACAACCAAAATGTGAAAAATTGCGTGACTAGGACACAGATCGAATCGTCCTGGCCAGATTGACTCGGGTATACGAGTCACAAAGAAGAAAGCGCCTGCCATGTATATTACACCTTCCAAAAACCAGTAAGGCATACCTGAACGCATCCACATTTCGTCCCAACCATACAAATACAGACCGTGAGTGATAGGAGCAAATCCGGTCATCGCAGTCATGATGATCAGTGCAGTACGATGCGGTCGATATTTGACACCTTGTAGTTTTGGGTGAACGACGAAGATAGCCGTAAGAAGGCTGAGGAAAACTATCATCGACCAGTATGTCGTTCGAGGACCGGGTTCGCAGTAGAATCCCACATAGATGCCACTGAAGAAAGAACCAGTAATTAGTGTGAGAATTCCGACAAAGTCCAGCTTGAGGAAGAATCCACTCATCTCCATTGAATGACTCATGAATGTGTGGTAGACTGTCGAGCATGTAAAAGTGATAACGGCGGCTAGCACGTTGGCACCGATGACTATGCGGTCGCCGAGGGTGGCCTCGGGAAAGTATTGAGAAATTGCTGACTGTATAAAGATTTGAGCGACAGCCAGAACGATCGCCGGTATCATGTGTGTGAGAATGTTGAGTGTTTCGTTGTGAACATAGACGCAAGACTTAGCGCACAGCCGGTAGGAATGAGATATCGGACGGTAACCAGCACGGACATAAGGATTGTCTTGACACCATTCTGGTAGTGATTCGAAGTTTAGCAAGGATTCGTGGATTTGTGAAGCAGCGCGAGAAACATCTTGTTCAGTTGCAGACAAGACCTCAGCAGCGCTTTTGGAATAAGAGCGTGGTTTTCGATACGTCAAAATGTTGTACGGCATGATGAGGGATCTGAGTACTGATGGTCGCTTATAGATTACTTGCACAATAGAAGAGTCTACTAGCGACGACAAGAGCGCCCGCGCAACTTGTTAAAGAACCAAGAGATATTACAATATGTTTAAGATCAGAACAAACAATAAACTGCTGGGGAATGAAAGAAAAGGTGCGAGGAAGTTTCTTCGATCCTTGAACATCGGTCCCGGGTATTGCGGGCAATTTCCTCATCGAACGCTAAAGTTCCCACCGGTAAGGTCCTTAAGAAAGTGTGATTGGTGATGCATGACATAGTGGCTGCCGAACGATCCTGTCGGTCACTGACGCCATGAGTGAGCAATCTCCAAGTCCTCGATCACATCTGAAAAGCAGAGATACGTGCAGCGACAAGAGGAATATCATCCATTTTCTGGACCACAGACATTACCAGAGAGCAATATGCGGCACACTTATCTACCCTTTCAAATTGCTCACTGATCAGCTAGCGCAGTGATATGGCTCTCCAGGATTTACATTTTCGCAGACGATTTGCAGCCAATGAGAATCTGAGCGCATGATGAATGGAGAATACCGGCAGAGCTGTGATGTCAGATATTTATCCCTGACAGAACATGAATCTGTGGAGATCAGTATTTTATATCGATCATGACCAAGCATCATACACGGGCCACTGATCCAGATCGTAAGGCTTGACTCTACGATGAACGTAGGAATTTCAGATGTCTGGAGAGAGAACGAGAGAGGCACGTAGTAAAAGCAGTGAAGCGAATGCTTGATCAATTCGAGGTGTGTAGTAACTTCACATTATACTTCAAGCATAAGTGGTGTCCTCCAGCTAGGAATGTACAACAGCCGCTTCGTGTACGATTTCCATGTGGTCATGACACCGTCCTTTGGGAGAATCCATCTGAGAATAGACCGCTCTCTCAAGCCGAACTCTAGAGATGTGTAGTACAACGGTCAACTGACGATAGAACTTCACTCAATATTGTCAATGATGACTTTCATCGTATTGTAATGGCCCATGATATCTATGCTGGCTCGTCGGTTTGACAGACTCGGCCAGAATGACCCTTTGGCCCCTTCATCCTCCGACCAACAGGGATAGAAAAATCCAGGGTTGACCTGTAGTTCGTCCTCAAGGTTCATGTGTGCTCTTTTCCAATGAGACTCGTTCACCTACAAGTGCAACGTGGAAGCGAGGGAAGCACATGCTGGCTGTTCATGTCTCCTAGCTTCACGCTGGGTCGAGATTGAGATCTTATTGTTTCATGATCATAGACCACCCTTCCGATAGAACGCAGGCCAGTCCACGCGGTACATACTGCACAATTCGATTCAGGCTGGAGTAGTAGGATGAAGTAGATTTAGTGTCATGTAATGGAACATGCATGAAAATTCCGATGTAGTATTGGGGAGAAATCTTGCATTTGTATGGACTTTATTGATACCTGCTAATAAATTTACACTAAATACAGGATTGTAGATCTGCAAATCAATTTATTTGTCTCCAAACATAGGCAAACACGCGACTTCCTTCCATCAACCAACGACTTGAGAACTACTTCCACCGTAAGAATCCGTTACAACCACACAAATTTCCACCAATCCATATATCAACTTGCAGGCTTGTTCGATTTATACGCAAGCGACGATGTCCTCACGGGCGGCATCACGCGAGATGTCACGAAGCCGATCACGAACGCCATTATCTGTGAAGAGAGTGTCTCCAGGCCCTGCCGGATCGTCATCGCATAACAGATCGAGGTCACCCTCAAGACGTATGAGGACAGAATCCAGGTCCAGATCACGGTCACCACTACCCGCCAGAGAGTCCAGAAACGGCCATCGTGGTCGCACGAGAACGCGAAGTCCCTCACGCAGCCGTAGCCCAAGTCGTGGAGGTGGGAGATCTTACAGGGAGCGCAGCTACTCGCGAAGTCCAAGTCGAAATGGCAGGAAACTACAAAACTCTAAGATTGTAGTTGAGAAACTCACCAAGAATGTCACGGAAGCGCATCTGCGAGAGATATTTGGCACGTATGGTCGCATTGAGACCATCGATCTACCAATGAATCGGCAATGTAAGGAGCAGAACAAGTACACCCGAGCATTTCACTAATTAGACTAGTCATGACGAACCGGGGAACAGCCTACATACTTTACGATCATCCTGCTGCATCAGAAGCCGCTATCGCTCACATGCATGAAGGACAACTCGATGGTGCAGTCATAACGGTCAGCATCGTGCTCTCGAGACGAGCATTTTCCAGGTCACCACCGCCAGCAAAATCAGATCGCAAGTTCGGAGGACCTAGAAACGGACCACCACCAAGGGCTCCTACATCTCAGCGTTACGGAAGTCCACCCCCAAGAAGAGGCAATTTTGGAGGACCGAGACGAGATGACTACAGCGATGACGGTCGGACTGGAAGGCCTACATATTCGAGATCACCTTCACCACCACGAAGGAAGAGAAGATCACCAACATATTCACGGTCACCATCACGTACACCCCCAAGGAAACGTGGTCAGCCAGCCAGAAGTCCACCCAGGAGACGACGCCGTAGTCCCAGTTACAGCTCCTACAGCAGTTACAGTAGAAGCAAGAGTCGTTCCAGAAGCCGTACTCGGAGCAGAAGTCCTGACAGGAATCGACGTGGTGGTCGAAGGTGATGTGGTAATGCGTTCCCACTCATCATTGTTGATACGACGAATCAATGTCTTCTCTTGAAGCTTTGTTGTGCCGCCTCAAATGACGAGCATGGACTTCGAGAATAACATTCTCAGTTTAGCATGTTCCAATATCACGTAGCGGGAGGGTTTTGAGTGAAGCGTAATTGAGGCTGAACATGTATACATGACTCGTATTTGAGATTTACCTGACTCACTCGTGTTTTTGATCTGCAACGTAGATCAATGTCTTAGACCTCTTATTTCTGAATGCAAGGCTTGAAATCTTACAATGTTTTGTCAATATGATCTAATGAATAAATGAATGAATGGAAGTTGACATCGAGGTGATTCAGAGGAAGTCGCGTTACTGGTGTTGAATTTGAGCTACGTTGCATTTCCCTATTCGACCTGATATCCGATTTCTCTGCGCGACTTCTTTTTTCCTCAAACACGACTTAATGAAGCATGACGGATCCTGCCACACCTATACGCCACGATGGTGTCGATGAACACATGGAAGATCAGAGTGAATCTGGAGACCTAACACATCTCGAGGAGAACGCTGCAGGCGCCGATGCTGAGGCACGTTCAGAGAAAGCAAATGGCAGAGCTTGGATTGAGGCAGATGGGCCGACCGATTACAGCTTGTACAATAATCCTCCAAGCTTAGGACATATCCGACGACGGCTTTTTGACATAGACGATGCAATTGAGATGTCACCAGCCGATTTCGAAGCGTATTTCCCTTTCGTTGACAATGTATGGAGGAAGAACAAAGGGGACATTGGAGTCGCGGGGGGTGAAGGGAGTACTTTGTCAGAGATATATTGGTGTCGATTGAAAAAGCCAACAACTCAGAAGCCGTATATCCCTAAGCCTACACCGGAAGGCAAGACGTCAAGGAAGAAGAGAATACGTGAGGAGAAAATGTGTCCTATGGCTATCAAGATTGTGCATAGAGAAGGATCAGTGAGAAGTTGCAATATCACACGTGCAGTCGGTCCTGAAGTCAGACATTCGCATGATTTGGACTATATGGACAACATCAAAAGAAATACTGGCATCATGGATGTAGCGCGCAGGGAAGCAGTCAAGGGATTCTTACCGGGCTCTGTCTACTGGAAGATGCAAGAGGAACCGGATAAATTGGAAGCTGCGGGAGGGAAGTTTCTTAAGATATCCGACGTCAGGAATGTCCAATACGCATGGAGACAGGAGAATCTCGCGGTCGTGCTCAAAGCACATCATGGTTATAGTCAATCGGGACGTACTCACAAGCCGAAAGTAGCGAGTCCAGCTGTTACGTCCTCACTGGCGAGACATCAAAATCCACCCAGCCATGCACCACCCTTACCGCCACCACCGCCGGCTTCTGTTTTGCCGGTGGCCTCAAGCCATGCTGATGCGGCGAGGAACGCTCTGCAATACCCTGAGCATGCAAGAGAATTTTTGGAGCCGTATCTGCCGAGAGCAGTGGATATGTCTAGACGGACACGTCCACATGTGACGTTAACTTGGGCGACAAGTCTCGATGCTAGAATTTCTCTTATGCCTGGGGTACAAACAGCAATATCCGGACCGGAAACCAAAGCTATGACACATTATCTACGGAGCAGGCACGATGCTATTGTCATCGGTGTGAGAACTGCTATCTCAGATGACCCATCATTGAATTGTCGATTGGCTGGAGCTGGTGGCTACGGGGGACCTCATTCTTATGGGCAACCACGACCGATTATCATTGATCCACATGCACGATTGCATATCCGACCAGATTTGAAAGTGTTAAAGGTTGTAGCCGAAGGTCGTGCCAAAGGACCTTGGGTAGTGGTGTCACCCAACGCTAATTTGCACCCTACTGCCGTCTCAACTTTGAAGCAATATGGCGGAGAATATCTGATGATACAGGATATTAACCCACAAGATGGTAGGTTCAATTGGGAAGGAATATTTGACGTTTTATGGAAAGAAGGTATCAAAAGTGTAATGGTCGAAGGCGGTGGACAAGTCTTGTCTGAACTACTTAAGCCCAGATACTCAAACTGGGTCGACTCAACCATTCTCACAATTGCTCCAACTTTCTTTGGTAGAGCAGGGGTCGACGTCTCACCACATCCTACAATGGACCAGCAACAAAGACCAATTGCAACACGACTCAGCAATGTCAGATGGCAGCCCATGGGCGACTCTGATGTCGTGATGTGCGGGCATATGAGTAGTGATGTACCCAAGAACACTGGAATGTTACCTGGAATCGCTGAGTTCTCGCAACAACCACCTGAACAACAGAGAAGCGCTCTACCGCCAATGCAGAACGGTCATATCGCACCGTTAAGACGAGATTGAGCTTTTGACACTCAATCCAGTTTTGATGTTTACCTGTCGCATTCAGCATCTCGATTTAGCTATGGGAAGAATTCGGAAAGAGCTTGGCTAGCAGCCAGATCAAAAAGCTTTCACACAATTTCAAAAGAGTCATCGCGATGGAGTACCATTTGCAGCGCAAACCATATTGATTCCAATTTGTAGTACTATACCCAGACCAGCAATTGACGAAACGGCCTCTCTTAGACATGTAGCACATGAACAAATTAGATAGTATCATTTCAATGAAGGTATTCTCGTGACACAGCACCGAAAGAAGAGTAAAATTAGTCATCTCTACGCCGAATAGTGACACTCTATCCTCACGTTCGTAGTAATGAACAGAAAGATGTCAAATTACCAACATTCATACCTAACCAATCTCGTCTCCACATCATGAATCAAAATAATACCTTCTGCACCGCATCCGACTCAGCCAAGAAATTAATTCCCAAAAATTGTTCGTCAGATCTTAGCACTTACTACCACAGTAAAAAGTTTAGCAAGCTTGTCATTCCCATTTCCATAAGTACGAAGATGTGAGCAGATACCATCTGTGACGTACAATGCAGATAGCAAAAAGATTCCGGACCGGGGAGTCGAACCCCGTGCTACTCGGTGAGAGCGAGTGATGTTACCGGTACACCAGCCCGGATGTTCACTAAATCAATGCGACATTGATACCAGAATTTCGATCTCGTAAGATATAATCGCTTGGTCCCTACCGCAAGCGGGACATCTGCACGTCAAAGTTCAAGCCTGCGCACGCTTTCATCTGTTTTGCTGTCACGACTGTTCCATCACCATTCTATGAGTACTTCTTCCATCTCTTCAAGTGCATTTATTTGGGAGAGACTCCGCTACAGCCATTGCTATATCTAGTACTGCAGTGGTCCCGACTACGGTAAGCTCGAGTCTTCGTCCTGTAGGTACACAGTTCAAGAATACTTTACATCCAGGTCCAAGAACATCCGCATTGGTTTGTTTCAGTGTCGATAAAGACAAACAGCTAGGTCTACGAAAATCAAGCTCTAGCCTCCATATGTCTTCGTGATTCGTTTCAACCACCAGGGATTCTGGAATACGTTGTACTTGACCGGAACTAGGACGAGATCATCGACTCCTAGATTCTTATAAGTCTTGACTCTGCTTTCAGTCTGATCCGTCCTTTAATCCTCCGGATCCAGCGACCAGGCTTGAGATTGCTTCAATGCATCGACTTCAGAGCAGCTCTAATTCTCATATCTGCTCTCTTGATGGAAGCTTTGGAAAAATGCTCCCATGTCTCTCGATCTGACTAACCAGAAGAACGAGAGCGTATCATTAGCATAAGAAGCGGAGAAGATGTCGCCGATCAGTCCTGAGTTACAGCTCGATGGTTGCGATTCGGCGAAGTTAGCAGATAGACTCTGTGACTGTAAGAAGTGAGCAGACGCCTCGCGCCTGGTTCGACGACGGAAGACACTGACAAAGAGGAGGTGGTGTGGAATTGGCTCGTCGAGCCATGTATGTGGTATCGTGGGAGGTGATATCAGGTCTGTGATTCTAGGGAGTCGAAGGTTACGGGAGCATCAAGAAGGAGTGAGTTAACGAAATTTGTGGGAGTGAGGTTCAGCAGCTTGGACTTCACCTTGAGAGCCAGATAATCAGCAGCTTACTGGCAACACATGTGTCTCTCGATCCGAAGGAGATTGTGTAATAGAGGGCCCAGAGCGTATTATATTATCCATTTATTTAACCAGCAGCTTCGATTAATTCTCAAGTGCCATGGCGGTTTATACTTACTGGCGAATGGATTATCGTAGTTGATCCTAATATGATGTACCTTAAATCAAGTGTATATGGCGGTGTATATATTATCCGGATAGTAGCCCTGTCGGAATCGACCCAGTCCCGTCTATGGATGTCCTTTATGCATATACGAAAATGGCAAAGTGATTTGCGAAGCTCGTCGTGAGAGACCCAAAAAGACGATCATCCATCAATCTTCTCACAAAAATGTACCATACCAGCCCGTTACAATCAGACCATACCCCAAAGAGGTCTGGGAAGTTCGACCTCACTTCCACTTCCGACATCCATACATCTTCCTCTGAACCCTCTAACTCTCGAGTCAACCCCAACGTAAGCTTGTCTCTTCTGCTCACCGTCGACATTGGTAGTGACACTCCATGTTCTCAGACCATAATAGCTTCCGACACAATGAACAAGCCATCTTGCAAATCCAGCACCTTTGTCAGAATCTGGAGCCTGAAACACAAGCTTCTCAGTCGCAATCAATGTATCGTCCTTTTCCTGAACGTCTGATTGAGCCGACGGTAGATCATGCATCGCACCGTTTCTGCCAACAAACACGATCTCCTCATCTTCGTCATCGGCCTGTTTCAGCCCAGCTAGTGGAGCATCACCCAATCCATCCTGTCTCAATCTCATTTCTCTCTCGTTCCAACTCTTGACAAATTCTCTTACATCTTCTTCCAGATCGTGAAGCAGACCTTTGGCAGATCTTGCGTGCTTCAACCTTGACTTGATCTCCTTCGGAATACTTGTAGCAGCCTCTTCCATTGGTGACATACCAGCGTCATAAACTGTTGTCTTTCCACTGCCACGTCTGCGACGAATAGAGTTTCTTCTGTTGCCTTTAAGTTTACTCTCGATAGCACGTTGAAATTCAGCTGCGTCCCAAAGCGGAGCGAGATAGTAAGGAATGGTACGACGAGGATGCGTGGGACGGATCTCCCAGTCTGACGGTAGAGGAGGTTCAGCGTGCGGGTTATTCAAGAGACGATCTGTCAGTATCTCGTTAGTTGTCGTCGAGTAAGATGCTGGAAGCTAAGGATGCAGTGTACATACCGTTCTCCCATCTGCGTCGTTGTCTCGACCCCTCTTTACCCTTCAGGAGGGCCTCACGACGATCGAGACTGTCCCGACGCATCAACTTACTTACTCCATGCACGGTCGTCGTCTGGCCTCTGGAAGTACTTGCCGATACCTTCTCGTCAAGAGGAATGGACATTCGAACTTGAGTGCCACGAATAGACCTTCTTGCGTCAGGCGACTGCGACGGACGTTGAGCGACAGATACAGCTTCGAATGTGGTCGTCATACTATCGACCACAGAACTGTTCGAAGCGATAGCCTGTGCGGTCGTGGACGTGCTCGGCGCCGGAGTCATTATCGGTACGACAACCATGTTTGTGTTATCGATCGAATGGACGCTGAGGATGTAGAGTGGCGAAAGGGAACTCAGATAGGGTACACGACTTCCTCCTTACTCGGTATTCAAGACTAGTGTTTTGATGAGACACTTCCCGCCGCGAAACTGTATACAATGAGAGTGCAAAGATCGAATGGTCAATGATAGGAAGGACGGAAGTCGTAAAGCTCAGTTCATTAATCACGAGGTAAGTGACCGGGACAGTCAGGCAAGGTGGACCGCGACGAATCGGAGATCGGCTTGGAGTCACGATAGTGACTCAGTGCATCGAAGTTGACATTTGATTGGTCGAACTTCGTGACTCGATGAACTTGAGTTCATGTCGTAGTATTCCGCCGCAATGTGAAGAGACAATTACATTTGACCAAGATTGCAGGAACCGCATCTCGATGAATATAGAATGGTGCTATTTGAGCCTACCAGCCTTGTAAAACTGAATCATTCAAGTGCTAGTACGTTGTAAAGGCTTGGATGTAAAGTTTCATATTAGTGCATCTGTTCCATGACTACAGCGAGTCGTACTGGTGGAGGTTGTAATCGTCCAGTATCAAACTCACAATGTGCCTCATTTTCAAGTTCATCGTATCAGTTCAAAGTCAGTGATTGAATAATGAAGGGATTTCTCGTCTCCAAGATCGACTCGTAAGCCACTGTGCTGAAGTTGTGCTAAACCTATTGAACGTCAAATCCAGATCCCTTTCTCACTATATAATTATGTCTCATAAGGCAATAAGGATCAGCCATACGCATCACCATTGCAAGCTTGAGATCATCCTGCGGTCCTACCGTAGACTATACAACTATGCCAGTAAACAATAACCCTCACCATTATTATGTCCATATAGGATTGTGATCGCAATCGCGTAACATTTGACAACAAGCAAAGCAATCAATTGTTCCGATCAAACTGAGACACAAGTACGCCAAGAGTAGTACCGTAGTGTGTTGAAAGTCTGAAACGCAAATCCGTGCTGGATAATTGTTTAGATAGAGTCTTCAGAGCATCAACCTCTCTCCTTTAGCTGGGCTGTGATGTTTCTCTGAAATGGCGATTATTCAAATCCATGCATGTTGTCGGCACAGCTTTCTGGCTTCTAAGAGCCGAGATTGTAGTTACTATAGATGCACATCTAACTGCCACTGCCGGCTTATTGTGACACTGACGCCTAAATCTCGTTCGTGATGGCTTGCATATTTCGGGTGTCATTGGGTAGCAATGATTCTTATGGAACCCTTATCGATGCTCCTTCACTGCGTAGATCGCTAGCATATTGTCGAAATTGCTTGGAGTTTGTGCCCTCTTGATTGAACAATCTGGTCGGAACGGAGATATTGCTGACTAGGGCGGAGAACGCAATATGTATGTCAAGCTGTAGCAACTAAAGAGTCAACATCCGTGTGTGAAGATACCTTCTTCTGCAGTATGGTAAGACACACATGTTCTCTGCTTGATGTCGTACGTGTCGCTCAGGCTGTAGTCAATTGCGATCTTGCAGTGCATCAACGGCATCTCACAACAGTCAGAGTCGATTCACGTTGACCAGACTTCGTGTGCATCATTGCATTGCAAAAGTCGTGATCGCAAGAAGTAATGATGTATGATAGTTGGCACGTTCACCGCATGGCTGTGTGATTACACCGAAGGAGAACATGTCCGATCTGTTCAAGTAAGAACAGGCTATAGAATTCTAAGTCCTGACTCTCGGAAGGAGTGGTAATCATGAATTCGAGTTCCAGTCAGGCACTAGATCTGCTATACGCTTATGATCGGCTGAAAGAAGTATCACACAAGCCGACGGGGTCGATCCTGCATGAGAATTATGAGTTGCTACCACCTTGCAAATTTTCACTAGTCCTGTAATAGCACACAGCCTGTAGCTTTCAGATCCGGATTATGGTCAACCAGTGTCACACTGAAGACAAACAAAGGTGTGATTGCTGCACGAAGCTATGAAAAATTTTCAACCACCTGCGAATAGAGCTTCATGCGTATGCGGGAAGTAACAGATTTCGCATCACACATCGTAAAGCTGTCATGCTCAGTTCAGGTCATATACCCGAGCTGAAACATCTCTTTTGCGTCACTCACGAGCCCATTATTCTCAAAGAAAGTGAGGCTACTCAGCATGAATGAGAGACTGGAACAGTGGCTTGACTGGTGACCCAATTGTCAAGCATGATTGGTTGTATGAATCTAATCAGCTGTTGAATCACAAGGTTCGCCATGAGCGGTTCATGTACTCCGGAGCATTGGGTATACTTGCAGATATCTGACAGCAAGTGGACGCGACACTGTACCAGTTTAGGACGATTGTAGATGGTATGAGGATAACTGCGGAATTCGTAGCGGTAATCACAATGATGCAAATGGAGATGAGCCCTTCAGTGATCGTCTATGCGGTTGAGATCGCAAATCTCCGACAACGTGTGGAAGGAGATAGAATTCGGGGAAATACAGATTGCGCTTCACCCGCATTGGTGAAGCTATGGTCTGACCTAGTACGTTAGAAAAGTGACCTTGGATGGTGTCACTCGAGAGCCGCCAAAGGCCATACCTTTTTGCGCGATCTGCATGGACAACTTTTGAAAGGGTGATTGCTTCTGCTAGAATTCATCATGACCGCTGTCCCTGATTTTGTAGTGTCGTGACAGCAGAATAAAATTGCCGCGTCACAGGATACTCGACAGAATGAGTTGTGTTTGCACCATGGCTGTAGCGATGCGTTCGTTGTGCTCCATACCTGCGGATTCGTACACAATGAACACCAGTTCCCACCATGATGATGTCTGCATCACAACCCCATCGAGCAGCATTCAGCCACCATCTCAAAGGACTGAGAAATCGGAAACAGTGCACCAATGAAGAATAGAAGATGCCAAAAAGCGGCCAATAACGAGTCAACGCGTGTTGAAAAGGTGTTGGAGATGGAACTTGTGGTGTTTGTGTGATCGCGCCGACCCGCTTTTTAATCGTTAGTGGTCGAGTAAGAGGAAAGAGCGACGTCGGGTGCCGTTGAACCTCGAAAGGGTCTGCTCCTTCCGTCTTTCATCAATTCGCCACCCCCCAAAGTCGCCCTCGCTACTTCGCTACTTTTTGTCTCCCATCACCGGCCCGTCGCTCGTAAAGTTTGTATGGCCTGAGACAGAGCTTCATACGCACGCTAATGTTCGTCGTGACTATCTTCGGAAGACGATCAAGGGCAGTGTCACCCATCAGGCACGAATGATGGTCAGCCTTGGCCTGTTCTACCACTCATAACACACCTCCTTCGGCCATTTCTCTCAATGGCACATTGTAAGCAGTGCGGGATAATTCTTCCCTGATTAGTCCCCAGGATCAATCGTGCTGCCTTTGGGAGAAGGAATGGTAGGAGATATGCGTTCCCATTCCTTGTCCGTTTCTGACCATGACCCTATCCGTACCTGATTGATTCAGCACTTGTTTGCTCGGACACATTGAGCCGCGCTGGAAGCCTCACATACTGACAATCCCTCTCTATCCTGACATTGTATACATTATTTGAAAGACCCGACATCCTCCTATCTTTTCCTTACTCACAGTTCCAACCTCAAACTCAATCCACCATGCCTCGCTATCACAGTTCCTCGTCTAGCAGTGGCAGCAGCTATGATTCAGCTCACAGCTATGGATCCCATCGAACGTATCGAACGGACGACACCGTCTACAGCAGACCTACAGTTGATTCGGAAATCAAGGCCAAGTCAGCTCGTGCTGAACAATATACAGAGGAGCCACTTGATTATTCAGAAGAACTGGCTCGACGCTCATCCGTCGACACCTATGCTTCGACAATAGATTTGGAAAATGAAGACTCCGAACCCTCCGGTCCCCACCCTCCAAATCGATCTCGATGTTATGCACCAGATGCAGTGCCTGCCACATCAAAAGATTTTGCATCGTTATTCCCTTCCACCAAACGACTATTGATCCAGCATGATGATTCTTGTGTGGATGGGAACATGAATCTGCGTGTTGACACTGAAATCACGACCAGTAGCAAGCGTGTCAAGAAGGTGACCCTGTTCCACTTACGGATGAAGGATCTCCAGGAACGTGAGTTCTCTTTACGTCGGTACTGCAGGGACTCTGGTCGTGAAGTTGCTTCTTGCAAAAAGAAATATGTCAAATCAACTTCATCCTCACCGAAGTCACGACCACATTCACCAAAGACCTTCACCAGAGCACTCCACAACTTGTCCCTCAAGTCACCAACTCATCGACGACAAGATTCAGGTTATGAGTCAGCCGATGACAACGACGATGACGAGAGGAAGATGCAAGAGACATTGAAGGTGCTGACGGCACCATCAGAACAAGTTGTTGCTCGCCCAACAAACGCCATACGTCTTGAATTCTCCAACTATGCTCAGGTATCTCTTGAAAGAATCAAGACCTCCAACAGCAAGGGTTACGAATTTGAGTATTGGGGTGACATGTACTTATGGAAACGTGAGAAACACGTCGATGATGGTGAACTTGTTGTTTCTTATCATCTCATCAATGGATCTACCAATCAGAAGGTAGCAGTCATCATGCCAGACCAACTTAGTCCTCAGGAAGCACAATGGGAGACCAAGCAAGGTGGATGGGTGCCAGCAAGCAGCATGCGTATCCTTCGTTCTGACATAACTGATGATCTTGGCGATGTCATTGTTGCGACTGGTCTTGTTGCTCTCACCGACGGTTCTCTCAGGGAACACTTCCCAGGAATTGATCGCAAAATATGAATGAGATATGATCTGCTCAACTGGCATTCGCCTTGTCCAAAAATGTATCCAATCTGTCTGACATCAAAATCAATGACAACGTTACACAAGCATGGCGGTGAGGATTTATCCGTCAAGCACTTACAAATATTCTACACCGAAATTATAATGATTCATCAGCGACGGCGTCCGCGACCATACTTTCATGACAAGTCAACTTTCGGTCTTGTTTTATTACATTCGTCTTTCACTCTCATGCGTATTTAGCGGCAGTCAACCACACAACGGGTTAAAGGATTTGCATATTTGGCACCATGTGTACAACATCGAATCTACACCGATAGAATGGGCGGTCTATTGGACCCATCGGAAATCATATAGAAGTTATGGCACGTTACCCAGATATGTCGATTGCGAAAACAATATCTTGGGTTGATATCGACCGGGGGGACCTGAGCTAGCCTTTACCTTGTCAAGTTTTGACGAGGGAATGAGATTACATTCGCATACAACCACGTACTCTACCTTCCGTTTCCGATGACTTGTAGCTGATCGTTCTGACCCGAATTGACATCTGCTCTTGCCCGTGCCCTGTCCACCTCACACCGTTGCGTCTGACGTCGCCAAGATATGTCATTCGATCACCTCCATCGTCGATACCACCACGGTACAGAGTTTCACACTGTAGGATGATATCGTCACAGGCTAAACGCACATGGCATGCCGGCGACAGGGGAGAAGGCTGGATATTGGTGGGCGGGTCCAGGTTTCCTTATCCACTGCACCATACCTCTGGCAAAGAGGTGAAAGGTAAAATTTCAGCTAGGTGCCCAACTTGCTCATCCGCGTAGGATGATGCGGCCAATGGTAACGGGCTCGGAACGACAATGGTCATCAGCCATGGTCGTCGTGGTGAAGAGAAGAAAGTTGACACCTAATTGCCTATCCACTTGACATGCAGTAAATGGAATCTTCAGCAAGCATCGCTGGTGAGGCTTGCTCAACGTTCAAGTACGAGAGTCGTAGCCGGCGGGCAAGAACCCCACCATGATTGGCGTGAAACTTTTCACCTAGAACCGAGTTACGAAAAGTTGCAGATTCCACCACGCTTAACTCTCGGGTCTGTCCTTTCAATCTGCCGCATGATGTGTTGGCATTGTCATGGTAAGGCTGCTTTGCTCCATACCCTTTCCAACCCCTCAGGATACAAGTCTAGAACTAGCACACCCGAAACTTTCAGCTGAACACTCCTGTCTGTCCTACGTGCTTGACCGATCGATATATAGGTCGATTCGGGGGCCTGCTCCGTACATCTCATGTATCATACCACAAGATGATGCTGTTGTGATCAGACACTGCCACGGATGAGCCCTGCTGTTAGCCGTGTATTAGAACAGATCAACTACGCTGGACTGCAATTGTCCTTTACTACTCTGAGACTTCTAGCTTGCTGCTACACTATCGGACTGACAGCTGAACAAACAAATACATAAGACTTCTGTTCTGCCTGCTGGGGTATTACCATCATCAGGCATTTCTACCATCTCTTGAGCACGGCACGATAGGACGCAGGCTCTTCAATACAAAAAAGCTATCTTCTTATCTATATCTTACATTCTCCTCATACATTATGGCTACTAAGACGATGGCAACCTGGCAGGAGGAGCTCGCAGGTAAGGACTTTCCTTTGCCATACGTGAGAGTGCGAGAAAGCTTACTTAAGATCAGAGGAGGCTCGCAAGCGCGGGTATTTGGCGCCAGTCTACAACGTCGTGTCTGATCGACGAGGTCAGTGTGAAAGACAGACCGGAAGAGTGGTATCATGATGCTAACCCGAACTAGGTGGTCGCACTGCATGGTCTGCTACAGTCACTGTAAATGGACAGAACATTGCAGCACGATACTGGTACGATGGCCAATATCTTGACAACGCGAAAGAAGATGCAGCCGAAGTTGCTTGCGTTCGACTCAGAAATCCTTCTCTTGCCTCATCTCCTGAATCATCCAACACTCGTGGCGGTACTGGTCCAGGTTGGACACGTTGAATATCCCAGAACGAGCCATACGATTCAGATCAGGCTGAAACCTGCAAAATTTTCGATGTATGAGGTTCGTCTGACTGAATGCGATGGAGCGGAAGTGTTCTGGCATGCCCAAAACTCCAGAGAGCAACGGCGTGAGGTTCAGGTTCGGGTAACATGGTGTTGGCGTTGGCTTATGAGCGGGTCATATGAATAGTGATCTGATTTGGTGTACCACCACGGAATAGGAAATGTATGTTCGGGTCAGTACAGGTTTCTGACAAGCAGGCGACGGGCAGGATACGGAATCTTGTACAACGGCGTGGACACCAGGCTATGGTCAATAGGCTGACCGCTTTTTCCCTATGTAGATCGAGATTGAAGGAGGCTGACGGACGACTTTTCTGGGGAGATTTCCTTAGTTCAGACGGGCGCAGAGATGCCTGGTAATTCCCTCGCTGCATAACAGCTTTGATAGATCAAAACCATTTCCATGACCTATGCTCGACATGCAAGAAGTCGGAATTTGCTGCAAGCCAAAAAAGGGCCGCGACGAAGAGCCATGCGGCACCAGCCTTTCCCTGACAGGCGCACAAAGCTTACCGAATCACAGGGAAGATCAGTCAGCCGAAATCTCCGACCGTGCCATGCAGAGCCTATGACCGCGTTGGATCGACATCTCCATTTCCATGACACTTGACACCAGCGGAGCGTCAAGCTTTTCCGATCAGTCACGTTTGCAAGTACCGCAGCATACTCTTCGGCCTGGACGAGTACTTGACCGTCAGTTCATTCTGCACAAGCTGCGGCTACCTGCAGACCACCCGTCGTCCCAGTGCAGCCGATTCTTCACCGCATCAGATTGGTCGCAGACCGACGTCCTACCACTGTGCGTGGAACTCAGCAGTATAATCAGTCTGTGATCCTGTCATATTGCAGACGTCTCGCGCGCTCTGACGCATCGATTGATGAAGCTTGCTGCCACAAGCCTCACCGCTATTCCTCGCAACCCTATCTTTCGATCTACGCGATTCGCGACCTATGCCGTTGTCCCTTCGCAAAAAATGTCAGAGTTCGTGGGGTCTCCCAATTCGCCGGCCTTGAGGCTGGAGTTGAAATCGAAATGTTCGGTGGGTTGATTCGTGAGAATGAAAGATGTCCGGCGGGAAGAACACCTGTTGATCAAGACGCATGTGAACAGACAACCATGGCTCGCGCCTCAACGCTGCATCTACCTCATGGACAGGTCGAATTACCCATCTTCATGCCGGTCGCGACCCAAGCTTCTCTGAAAGGATTGACGCCGGAACAATTAGAAGAGACAAGTTGTAGATTATGTCTGAACAACACGTTAGTTGGAAGATCCATGCCGGGTTTGGAGGGTGGTCAATAATCGGTTTCGCAGTTATCATCTTGGTTTGAAGCCGGGTCAGGCGGTGTTGGACACAATCGGAGGCGCGCATAAGCTCCAAGGTTGGAACTACAACATTCTGACTGATAGTGGTGGGTCGGTGCTATGTCTTTGGATTGCTGATTGTTAGTGCTTACCGACTGCAACAGATTTCAGATGGTATCATTACTCAAGCTAGCCAGAGTCACAGAGGAGGGTGTGAGATTTCTGTCTCCACACGATGGAAGTCCCATGTACGCATAATTCGCCTTTGTTGGATCGGAATACCTCATACATGCTTACACATGGATATAGGTTACTCACACCAGAACATTCAATATCCCTGCAAAACTCCATCGGGTCAGATATAATCATGCAGCTTGACGATGTTATTCAAACGACTTCTCCAGATCATGCTAGGATGAAAGAAGCCATGGAAAGATCCGTGAGATGGCTTGATCGATGTATCGCGGCCCACAAGTACCCCGAACGACAGAATCTGTTCTGTATCATTCAAGGTGGACTGGATTTGGAGATGCGTAAGCAATGCTGTGAAGAGATGGTGAAACGTGATACACCTGGAATTGCTGTTGGTGGTCTATCAGGAGGTGAAGCAAAACTGGACTTTTGTCAAGTTGTTCACACATGTACAAGTCTACTACCAGATCACAAGCCAAGGTATGTGATGGGAATTGGCTATCCCGAAGATATTGTTGTCGCTGTGGCATTGGGTGCGGATATGTTCGATTGCGTGTGGCCAACTCGAACAGCAAGATTTGGCAACGCCATCACGGACGATGGAGTTCTCAACCTCAAACACTCCAGATACGCAGAGGATTTTTCTCCAGTCGAGGAAGGATGTACATGCACAATATGTCGATCAAAATCGGAGGGAGGTTTAGCAATTTCAAAAGCCTACATCTACCATTTGGCAGCTAAAGAGACAGTGGGAGCTCATTTGTAGGTGCATCTGTTTCCAATGTTGCGAGAGGTGTATTGACCCTTCTCTTCAGATTGACTATCCACAATGTGCATCACATGCTGTCTCTTATGCGCCGCATACGGAATGCGATCATTGACAACAACTACCCAGCATTTATACAAAAGTTCTTTGATGCGTATTTCGGGAACAAAGGTCCTCCAGCATGGGCCATCGAAGCTTTACAGACCGTCGATATCGAACTCAAGGATAACAGTGGCTCGGTGAAGGATGAAGTCTGAGGTCAAATTTTACACATTACGAAGCCTCCTTATTGGTTGCGGTGGGACATTTCCTACCCTTTCCAAAAGTTATCGTCCTTGGACTATGATTGGTTCTCCGGGAAATGTGTCCGCGGTCGATCAATAACGCTTCGTGAGATGTTTGGAGGCTTTGTAGAGACGAGAGATGCAGCTGTTATGAAAGCAGACAATGTAAATGCTCGATTAGGAAGGAGACGTACTTTCGTTGCTCAGCTGTATTTCTTCTCCAGCGTAATGTACTTTCAGTGCTTTGAGATTGACTCTATTCCATCGACGATGACTTGCAGTCCACCTAAATGACGTAGCGATTCTGCATTGTACTAGTATGGGACTGGAGTTCCACCAACCAGAGAAGTTTCCTTGGTATTGAAACTTGTGAGCTCTGGAACTTTGGATCCATTAGCTTGCAAGCTGCAAGCTGCAATTGCGACTGCCTCTCGCGTCACAAGACTGCGGAATTTGAAAGCTGCACGATCTGCAACTGTATAGTTCGTTCACCCCTCCCACAGTCCTATTCGGTGGTCTCAAGAATACCTACAAAACAACCCTCACATCCTCCCACTTCAGACAATCGATAAGTATTGCAGAGTTCCACCTTCAACATGGCTGTGACCGACTGTAAGATATGACAACTCCTCTTCTCGCATTCTCAAATTAGTACCTAACTGGCTGGTAGACAACCCCTTTGCGAAGCGCAGCGAGTTTTCCAGCCGTAATCTTGCTGCCTACAAATTCCTCACAATTGTCTCATGGCTGTTGGTTGTGGTTGTCGGTGCTTATTACACTTTCAACTCACCAACTGACTGTCACCGTCATCACCATATCTGTCATACCATCTGGGGTCAAAACAACCACCGCCGCACACCGTTCAGCCTTAATAGCGTTGTTACCAGTATCTACTGGATTGTCACGTTGGTCCTACAGGTGAGCAGGATTCGAAAGAAGCAGAGATGCTGGTATCTAAGTACAAACAGGCACATTATGTTCGTTACCTATGGAGCGCAGATACAACTTATCTCAACAGCGCTGCAAATGTTGGCTCTCACTTCATCGTGGTAAGTAATGCAGCAGGGTCTCATCCATTCGGTCTAACATGATCAGCATAATCTCATTACCTTTGGGTTCATTATGCTGTGGGTGAGAGGACATTTCTGGATTGCAGAACTTCTTCTACTCATCAATCTCGCCAACCTGACTATGCTCTACTTCCGTCACTCTACTACTCCACGTTTCGTACACATTCCTATTGTGTCTGCTCCACTCGCCTGGACTTACGTTGCTATCCTCTGGGATGGTGCAGCAATGGTCAATGCACGATCTCTCCCAGCTAGAATTCTCGCCAACATTGCGATTTGGGGTATTCTTGCGCTTGGTGCATTCTACCTATTAGCCTTCAAGGACTATACCATTGGCTTCGAACTTGCCATCTTGTCATTGTGTAAGTTATGGATAACGGAACGCAAAGGATGTAGCTGACACATTTACACAGCCTTGGCTCTTGCGCAGCTCGGTACTCATGTCATCGCTTTCCAATGGATCTTCGCCTTTGTGATCAGTATGTATATCTCAATCTTACAGATTCAGCAATAAACTAACAAAATATTCAGTGGGCTGCCTCATCTTGCTTTCACTCCTGGTCAGTGTTCCCAATATTCTTGGCCAGGGTAAGGATCTTCGACACGAAGGACATGTAGTCGAACCGGATAGTGAACGTGCTCCACTTCTCGAAGACCATTGATCGATACAAATCGACTATACGTCGAAGTGCATCAACCTTTGAGACCGAGCATTTCCTAATCACTCGCAACGCGTTCGAAAGTACATCACCGCACTTTCTTGGCTATCACATCCTCATTCTTCGAACCCTACCATCCGGTGATCTTTCGCTTGGGGCTATGATCCGGAGTAATCATCCAGTATAGACTGTCATTGCGGCGCAATTTGTCATGAGTGAATTGATGCATTACCGTATTCGGATTGGGTGGCTTTGTCTAGAAGTATTATTAGGCAGACCCGGACAAAGAACCAAACCATTATATTTTGGTCAGTCAGATACGTAGCATCACAATAGAAGCTTTGTCTCGTTCACACAATAATAAATCCACTCTAAAATTGGGGATATTTTCTTTGTTGATGATGATTCCGGACACCTAAGAATAGCTTTGGCATGACTCTGCCACATTCCTACCACCTTCGTCCATATATACCCAATGCATTCCACGATAAAATCTCCAAGTTCATTCGAAACCAACATCTCCAGCATCTCTCCTCGTATAGCAAAAGCACAGTGTCAACCATAAACTCCACATCCAAAATGTCTAGCTCTAACAAACATGTAGGTGGTCTCAACATCATGG
The DNA here is from genome assembly GCA_032357745.1 of Camptophora hylomeconis. Classification (NCBI taxonomy): domain Eukaryota; kingdom Fungi; phylum Ascomycota; class Eurotiomycetes; order Chaetothyriales; family Chaetothyriaceae; genus Camptophora; species Camptophora hylomeconis. Next base: position 119,034 of record JAOTMB010000037.1, on the reverse strand, counting down.
AAGTCCCTCGCTATGACAACGGCTATGGTTATGCCCCTGTCAAGGCTCACTCCGTACCTACTCGTAAAGCTGATGTCCATCTCGTAGCACGATCACAATCCCACAAGGTAACCGCAAGCAGCAGACAACCCGTTACTCCAGCTCCGTACGTCGCACCTCTCAATATCGTCAAAAGAAAAGCAGTAGCCCAAGCACCCGGTGCAGAATTGTACATAAACCGACCTTTACCACCTATACCAGGATCCGCCGCAGCAGCCAGTAGACCCCAAGGCATCACCAAACCCTCCACAATTAACACCAACAAACCCCTACCACCCATGCCCCGTTCTTCTAAAGCACCAGCCACAAATGGAATCTACACATCAACCGGCCAAAGAATCACAGCACCAATAGAAACAAGCGCCTGGTCCAACACAACAGAATCCACGCGCGCCATACGCCGTCGTCAAAAACGAGACAAGAACCTGCAATCGCACAGCACAACTATAATGAACGCGATCCCCGAAGCGCGCAAAACGACATTCAAAGCACCCGAACTTCTCAAGACGCACACCACGATCGGAAAACCAGGTCAAGATCGCGGTCAAGTGCAAGATTCACGCTGGGCTGCGACGCAGGCTGCATGTCGATATACGCATAGACAAGAAGCTCAAATGGCCCAGGATCGAATGGCGGCCGCGAGGAGAGTTATTATTCCTTCGTCGTCTTCTTCGAGTTCGACGAGAGGCGGTGCGTTGATTCACAGGGATACGATGAAGACTCGGGAATGGAAGGCTCTTAGTCCCGAGGAGAGAGCTTATGTTGCGAGACAGTATGAAGTTGATGTTGAGAGGATGAGGAGGGGGAGTGTAGGGAGAGGTGGTGGGTTTGTGGCTCCTAATGCTGCTGCTGCTGCTAATGCTGGAAAAAGAAGTGGGAGGAAGAATTCTAGTAAGTGCTCTGTCATGTAAGTGAATTCATTTCCTTTCTGTTTTGGGTTGAATTGGCTTGAAGTGATAGTTGGATGGATGGTGGTTGGTATGGGTATATCATTGTGAAAATGATGGGGACTAAGAATGACAAGGTAAGGTATGTCAAGTCGAGGTATGTGCAGGTAAGTGCATTTGAGCTTTGTTTACGCCTTTGGTACTGTCGCTTTTGTTATTGGTTTTTTGTCTGCTGTTGACGAATATCTTTGCTATACTGTAATGCAATGTACCGTAACTTTTGCTTGGAAGACCGTGCTGGTCATGGTTTGTATCTGCATCTGCACGAAATGAATATTATAATGTAAGCGCATACTTATTTTATTGGCCATTTGATTCCTCGTGTCTCTTTTGAAGTCATCATCAAATGATACGACCTTGTTAAATCAGTTGTATGCTCGGAATGATTTGGGCTGTTTTTCTACGCCGGCATAAATTATATACATCACTTCATAACCAGAAGGACTGTAATTTGCTAGAAGACTTGCAGCAACAAAATTTGGAGAATCATTCTCATACTTGAAATGTTCGTATCTCTCTGCTTACAGCTGAGGTCATCGTCAGTAACCTAAAAACGGGCCATGTAGAGCGAAAGGTTAACGAAAATAAGGTCTCAAGACGATTGGCGCAACTAAAGAGAAACGGTGTGAGGATCGCGAGGAAGAAAGGGTCTTGCAGATCAGGGGAAACATGTGGAAGTTCTGGGGATGATGACGAGAGCACAACAGTCTTCTCGGATAGTGAGTCACTCGGAGAGATAGTGGCAGTGAAATAGGATTGATGTGGAAGGTATGTTGAGATGCGTACGCGTCCTACTGTATGTGATCAATTACATTATTCGAGTGAGGCAAATACGGGGTGAATAATTGAGATGATCTTCTGTCGATAGGTTGCGAATTTAGGCTAGATAGATGATTCCAGTTGCGTTGTCAGCATCACTAAGTAGGAGATGAATCAATTGGTGTGCAGGAATGTTTGATCAACACCAACGACGCACAACATCACAAATAGTGAAGAGATGACATGATCATACCACAGAAGAAGACGGAGAAGCTCGACGTGAATATCCGATGCATCAATCCCCGATTTCATTGCGGCCTCAAATCCGTCACAGACGTCTTCATCTTCATCTGTTAAGCAAACCAATAATCTTGGATTTCTTAACCGGTTCTCGGCAATAAAAGTTAAGGCGTGACGTTACTCCTGATAGCCGGTAACGGGTTGGAGACGCAGCAAGAAGATGAGCCAAAGAGGATGTTCACTCTCTCTTATCCTCCCAGAACCGGAACGCCACCCGATGGCGATGTCCACTTGAAACGCAATGTCTCGACTTCACATTTCGTCATCGCCTACATTTCTCTGTGGCTGTCCATACAATTTTCAATGAGACAATAAGCATCTTCATCTTCCGATACTTCCACGCTTCCTAATCCATACATATGCCCCTTGCCAATCCGCCATGACCAACAATAACGCTATCCTATATCAAAGGGTGGGCCCCAATACATATCACAAGTACAAGATACCCGCAATCCTCCAACCTCGATTGACCTGGAGATATTTGTTATGCTCAGCGGCTGCCATCTATGTGGCTTACTGTTTCCTCTTTTCCATGCCGTTATTCTGTCACAAGTTACCAGATTATACGGGTCCGTATGAGGTCGGCGCCATAGATATTGAAGTACCATTAGAACAACCACGACTTCTTAACAATGCCTTCCTCAAGGGTACGGACCAATATGCCTTTGAGGTCGAAACCGTCCTTTTCACATTATATTACCCAGCCTCCGACGCCAAAAGTCGTAGATCAAAACACTATTGGGTATCGAAACCGTTAGCAGCCACGGCTGAAGGTTATACCAAATTCGCTCATGTCAACAATTTTGTCGTCAATAAGATAGTTACCGGATCGATAGGGATAACGGTGGGAGGTTTGAAAATTCCAGCAAAGGTGGATGTACCACTGGCAGATGTCACTCCTGCCGTAAATCTTGTTACGACCAGAGATCCAAGAGATTCTGAAACAACACTGGTCGATTCTGAGGACGGTGCATATCCAGTCATAGTCTTTACTCATGGTATGGCATCTTCACGAACTGATTATACCCAATGGTGTGGTGAGATGGCATCAAGAGGTTATGTCATTGCAGCTATCGAACACAGAGATGGATCAAGTCCAGGCACAGTTGTTACAAAGAACGACGGTTCTGCTCGGAAGCTTCTTCACTTTAGTGTCGAGGATATTCAGTCATCGCCAGAAATGGATCGAGCAGAGTTTAAAGAAGCACAAATCGCTTTCCGTCAAGCGGAGATCGAAGAAACTGTCAAAGTCATCAAATTGATTAACAGAGGACACGGCGGTGCGATATTCGAGGCAAACTCTCGCAAGGAAGGTGTCGATCTACACAACTGGACCTCCCGACTTAATACAAGAGAGATGATTATAGGTGGTCACAGTTATGGCGCGACAGGTGCTCTCAACGCTCTCAAACCATCCCTACTCAAACACACTCCATTCTCAGCTGGTATAATTCTCGACCCAGGAAAGTCATCAGGCCATCTTAATTCCGACATCTCCGTCCCAATCCTAATAGTCCATTCCAATTCCTGGTCATCTCGCACCAGCATCTTCGAAGGTCGTCCTCACTTCGACGTCGTCTACGACTTAGTATCTCAAAACAACGTCCGCGGTAATCCATCATGGTTCATGACCAGTTTAGGAACATCCCATCCATCCATTACCGACGCCCCTCTAATCGAACCCCTCCTCCTATCCTGGACAACAGGAGCTCGCATCAACGTCCACGAAGGAGTAAGACAATACGTTCACCTAACGGAAGATTTCATGCATTTCCTCTCCACGGGCGAGAGGAAAAATCTCTTGAACGAACAAGCTAATTACCCTAAATATGACGAGGATTTTGGATTTGGAAAGGGAAATAAAGGACAAGGTGAGGGGTGGAAGAAATATTGGCAGGTTCATGTTGCTCCTGCTGCTACTGATGAGAAGAGGAGGTGGTCTGTTTAATATACAACATATGTGAAAAGTGGGCATTCATTATGGTTTGTATTCATTAAAAAGGATATCAAGGGAGGTTTCTTGCTTTTGTGCTGTTCATATTTTAGCGATATGCATTCATGGGCGTTTGCATATAAAGTGAAAGGATGGTATGCGGGAAAAATTGAGTCTCTGTACATAGATGAGAGATGATGGATAATAGGTACTTGCTTGGAGAGCAAGCTAATACTTGAGCTCGTTGGTGCAGATATTATTATATTCGACTTTGTACTACTGCATAATATCATACCATTAATTAAGTTATTTCTCTCTTCCTCTCTCCCCTCCGCTCAAATCACAGAAAATAGAAAAAGATCAGCTTAACGTCTCCCTAACATCCCTAACTAGATCCACTGGAACTCGATCCCACTCCCCTGTTCTGAGCGCAGTCAAGATTTCGTTTGAGAGTAAATCGACTAGTCTCTTCGATTCGGGGCTCAAGGGACCATTTTGAGCGGTTTCGGAATGAGAGAGGACGTAGGCTGATATTTTGTTTATTAGATTTGTGTTGGTATTGGTATTGATGAGAGATTGAGATTGGGGGTCTGAGTTTGAATTTGAGTGTATATCTGGACGTGGGTATGAATATGGGTATGGATCTGAGGTCTGAGGGGAGTAGTGAATGGGATTGGAAGAAGGCAGGACTGATGACGGCGCTGCTTTCACTAGAGAAGAAAGATGTAAAGAAGGATCGTAGTGGTAAGTAGATGGAATTACGAGAGGTGCTTCTTCATCCTCTGTTCCGTGAGTACAATTCGGTTTGCGACACGGTATGATTATTGGGAATTCGTTCTCGTCTTGTTCTTCGACTGGGTCGTCGCACATGTATTCTACCATTGGTTCTCGTGCTGCTCTTTGAAGATGTCGGTCGTCCCAGTTGTCTATGGTTGTTGCTCTGTAGAGATTGTTGGAATCTGGATCTGGAGATTCTGATTGTAGGTGACGATGTGATGTATTTGGTTCCGTGTAGCGACGTGGGTGAGTGGTATTTCCGCTGTTGGGAGAGTATGTGGCTTCGGTAGGTTGGGTAGCGTTTGAGTCGTTTCCACGACTGATGCTGTATTGTCGACCCATTTGTGCGTCTCTTAATATGAAGCTGCTGATTCAGTCTTCTTACTTGAAGCTTGCGAGATGGAACAGCTTCCGGTTTTGAGAATGCCCGACAAAATTTGTAGTGATCCGATCACTTGGAGCTTGTTCAGCTTGATCAAAGTTGAAACTGTGCCACCTTCCTCAGTGACGATGAACCGGAAGGTGTGAGTATGATTGAACAAGATACATAGCACGACATTCTGCAAATAAATCCTGCGTCAAATACACTTTGACCTACCTCAGACACAATACAGGCTTTCAACTTACGAGACCACAATGGTGACCAGCCAGTGGTGATCCTTTGAAAAGACCATTGCCGCATATCCCGTTGAACACCGATACGCTATGGTATGCCAAAAGATATGCGAGTCGGCAATGTACATGCATTAGACTGATGTAATTGTTTGGCTAGAACGTATCCGTACTAACAAGCTGCGGCATGCGGAGGGACCCTCAATTTTGTGCTTCTGCTACAATATCCGTCCAAAAGAAAGTCGACGCGAAATGCTTGTGATGCTCTCGAGGTGTCGCCAAGTCAATGATTGAAGCGGAAATTCTTGTGGTCAAAGACAGAAAGTGTTACTTGTTCCGATGGAAAGCTGTAAGGGATGGAACTTGATTAGGCCTCCGATGATCACAGTTGCCAGGTCATTTCTCTTTTTGAGTTTCGAGTGCTGATCCAGATCTTGGAAGCACAAAAGAAGCAATAATATCACTCCCCTGATTGTATTCGGATACAGATGCAGACGCTGCATTGTTACAGGGATCTCGGATTTGACTTCCTTGATCTTACTTATTCTGCGGAGCTGCGTGAGAAGAAGTTGGTCAACAGGAAGAGCAGGTTCACCTCGAGTATTTTCGCAAGCAGTGGCGAGTTGAGGTTTCAAGACTAATGTTCACTTTGACACGGCTCACGCCTTCTTCCATGTTGATCGCTACTCTAAGCACATAGTAGATCACGATCGTCGGGATAGGACGCCTGTTGATTTTGTACTGAACGTGGTATACGCAAGATAATATAGAGCACCATCACGAATTGTACTCTGTTCCCTGATGGTCGCACGATGCAAGTTTTGTTGGTCGAATTATCAACTGATGCGGCTCTCCAATAACTTAGTACCACTGTACATCAACACTATCGACTACAGTCCTGTACATAAGGGTATCGTAGCACCTGCTTCTAGGCCACCAAACCTCAAGAGAGCCGAATTTATGACTGCTCGAGGAATCATGAAGAGTCACAAGAGATGTCTTATCGTTAGGATGCGATTATACATGCAAGTCTCAACAGCATCTGGTGTCTCTGGAAGTAAGATTGTGACGACTGATACAATCACAATTCGTGATCTGCTCCTGTCCTTTGGGATTTCTTAGTTTAAATCTGTTGCGAAACTGCTCCAGCTGCATTCAGGGATATTGTCGGTCCGGAATCGAATGGTGTCAGATGTGAGTAATTGTACTCTTAGCCTGCAGACGACATTGGGATACCGGAGAATACGTGGTTGCGCTCGTATGGGGTAGCATTGTTATGCTTTTGAGGTCTGGCAACGATTATCAGGGTACTCCAGGTGGTCATGTAAGCCACATTCGCTGGTTTCTTCCTGCCAGACCTCGGCTTTCAAGCCAGAACACTGACAAAATCAGACTTGACCCGTTGATAGCAAGCTTCTGTATGTCAACAAGAGTAGAACTAACTAAAGCAAGGTCGGCGGATGTGTGAAATTCTCCGAGGCGCCAACGGGTTGGTTGTCGTGGTAACAGAAATAATTGAGTTGAGTGTGGAATCAACATCCCTCCAGTTTGACGCTACGGGCAATGACATCTCAAAAGCACTATATTCATATCATAGCTATGCTATTTTCTTCCTGCGCCAGACAAGTTGTCAATTATCGTTTTCATCTGACATTGTTACCCGTTTGAAACCTGTCTATCTATGCGAGCTTCCATGTCAATCCAAAAGTAAACACCACAACAAAAATCGCTACCACTGCGCATAATGGATAACTTTCCTTCACCTTCAAGAGATCCGCCTGGATACGTTGACGGTCCTCCATCCTACGGCAACACACCTACAGAGGAAAGAGTTATGAATATGCAAGTCAATAACTCATCTCTAAGATTATTACCTGGCACAGAAGATCAAAGATCGTATGTTACTTCCTCCACAACATCTCCTTTCATAAATGGTCGACGCTCTCCTAAGCGCAAACCTGTCGGAGCTCCAAAAGTTTCCCGAGTAACATGGGAAGATGGTCCTGCCCAGGATTGTGCCGTACGAGGCAGTCTTATACCAAGTCCTGTATCTGACTTAATCGCTGAAGCTGGACATGAGCTTGACCGAACACGACCGAGTGTTCGTTTTGTTGGTCGCTCAGATACCCTCAAAGCCACAGTTACCCTGAAGAAGAACCCTGAAGCTAACAAAGGTCGCTTTAACAGAGCATCTCCCCCTATGAGACCATCTCCCGAGAGATATCATCGGCCAACCGCCTCATCCTTGCATAATTCAAGACCTGGAAGTATAAGTTCGGGTCTAGGTCGAGCTCCATCAATACCTGCGCCAGTCGCAAATCCCCGAAATTTCCCTCCATCACCTCACAGGCCCAACACCCCTTCAAGAGGAGGATCTATAGATTGGTCAAGACCACCTCCATCGAGCGTCACCTACGAACCGGCAGATCTTAATGGCAGTCCTAGACCAGGTACGCCATCATCACAATATGGAGGAAGTCCAAGAAGACCACTTCCACCAGCTCCACTCTTTGCGGCTAAGGGAACAGCCCATCAAGAAACCACGATTCCAATGCCCAGTCCGGAATCAGGCGATGACGTCTTTGTAAATGGAAGACCACTCATGCCAGATCACGATCCCAGGTTGAGTCTCAAGTCATCACATTCATACCTCTCCGAGTCGACAGTGACAGAAGAAGATGGCGAAGAAGAAGATATCGAGACTGAAAAACACGATGCTTTCTATGGTCAAGCTCCTGAAGGTCGACAAAACCGGAGAGGATTCAGAGAAGCTCAGATGGCAAAGAAAGAAGTTCGACTTGTCAATGGTGAACTCATCCTAGAATGCAAAATTCCCACAATCCTTCACAGTTTCCTTCCTCGAAGAGATGAAAGAGAATTCACCCACATGCGATACACAGCAGTAACATGCGATCCCGATGATTTCGTGGTAAATGGTTATCAACTCCGACAACAAATGGGAGCAACAATGAGAGAAACAGAGCTGCTGATTTGTGTTACAATGTACAACGAAGGAGAGATCGAGTTCACAAGAACCATGCACGGTATTATGAGGAACATCGCACACTTTTGTTCTAGAACGAAGTCGAGAACATGGGGTAAAGATGGTTGGCAGAAGATTGTTGTCTGCATCATTGCAGATGGTAGATCTAAGATCCATCCTCGGACGTTGAATGCTCTTGCAGCTCTCGGAGTATACCAAGATGGTATTGCAAAGAATGTTGTCAACAAAAAGCCTGTGTCAGCACATGTGTACGAATATACCACCCAGGTTTCGCTGGATGAGACATTGAAATTTAAGGGAGCAGAAAAAGGAATCGTACCATGTCAGATGATCTTCTGCTTGAAAGAAAAGAACGCAAAGAAGTTGAATTCTCATCGATGGTTCTTCAACGCTTTCGGTCGATCCCTCATGCCAAACGTCTGCATTTTGCTTGATGTTGGTACCAAGCCAGACTCAAGGGCATTATACTTCTTGTGGAAAGCCTTCGATCAAGATTCCAATGTGGCGGGAGCTGCAGGAGAAATCAAGGCTGACAAAGGAAAGGGATGGCTTGGTCTCTTGAACCCATTGGTCGCTTCTCAAAACTTCGAATACAAGATGAGTAACATTCTCGACAAACCTCTGGAGTCAGTCTTCGGTTACATTACTGTCTTACCCGGTGCATTGTCAGCGTATCGTTACCATGCTTTGCAAAATGATTCGACAGGCCATGGTCCACTCAGTCAATATTTCAAAGGAGAAACTCTTCATGGTTCAAATGCGGACGTTTTCACTGCCAACATGTATCTGGCTGAAGATCGTATCCTCTGTTGGGAACTTGTCGCGAAGAGAAATGAACGATGGGTACTCAAATTCGTCAAGAGTGCTTATGGTGAAACTGATGTACCTGACGCTGTACCTGAGTTTGTCTCACAACGTCGAAGATGGTTGAACGGAGCCTTCTTCGCTGCTGTTTACTCTCTGGTTCATTTCAAACAAATCTGGCAGACCGATCACAGCTTAATGCGTAAGATATTGCTGCATGTCGAGTTCATCTATCAGTTCATCTCACTTCTCTTCACATTTTTCTCTCTGGCCAATTTCTACCTTACCTTCTATTTCGTTGCAGGATCTTTAAGTGATCCCAAAATCGACCCATTTGGACATCACATTGGCGCGGTCATATTCGTCATCTTACGATATGCTTGTGTATTGCTGATATGCTTGCAATTCATCCTAAGTATGGGTAATCGACCTCAAGGAGCTAAGAGAATGTATCTGGCAACTATGATCACTTACGCAATCATTATGATGTATACAACATTTGCTGCAATCTATATCGTCGCAATTCAGCTCAAGTCGCATGCATTGGAAGCTGTTGACAAAACAAGTCCTTACCAGCTAGGAAACAACATCTTCACTAACCTGATCGTCAGCACTATGAGTACCATTGGACTGTATTTCATCATGTCATTCTTGTATCTGGATCCCTGGCATATGTTCACCAGTTCAGCTCAATACTTTATGTTATTACCTTCATATATCTGTACATTGCAGGTGTACGCCTTCTGTAACACCCACGATATCAGTTGGGGTACAAAAGGTGACAACGTTATGCAGAATGATCTCGGCTCGGCCAAAGCAACAGGAAGCAATACTGTCGAAGTTGAGATGCCTTCTGAACAATTGGATATCGACTCGGGATATGATGTTGCACTAAGAAACCTTCGAGATCGAATCGAGGTACCACAACCATCTACCAGCGAATCTCAACAGCAAGAAGACTACTACCGTGCAGTTCGTACATATATGGTCGGTGTTTGGGTTATCTGCAATGCTATTCTTGCAATGGCAGTATCAGAAGCTTACGGTAACGACAATGTATCCAACAACGTCTACCTGAAAGTTTTGCTGTGGTCAGTGGCTATTCTAGCTGTGTTCCGTGCCTTGGGCTCAGGAACATTCTGTTTCCTCAATGTCGTCGCTGCTATTGCTGAGGGTAGAATCCAAGCTAAGTTCGAACGTATTTTTGGAGGTGGAGATGAGAAAGGTCCAAAGAAAGCTGGAATTGGGAGCGGAATGAGCGAAGGTGGAAAAACAGGCATGACTGGTCTCAGCGCTGGGTCTGGTGTGAGTTTGAGTGACGCTCTTAGCAGTGTCAAGAGCAAAGTCAGCGATGGTTTCAGCTGGGTAAGTTCGAGGAAGGGTTGATGATTGTGTATGTGCATAAAATGTGTGATTACTTGCAGGGTTAATTTGGTAACGATTCAGATGATGTCCTGGGGACAGGCTTGGTTCAATTCAAGGAGTTATTGTGAACAAAGTACTACGGTAAGATGTCATGGCGTTCAATTAAGAACGATCTTATAAACAAATAGATTCGAACTTGGGATCAGAAGTACTTCCATCCTGACAGCTAGAAATCTAATTTGAAGGATCATGCTATTCGTTACATCTCAGTCATCGTCTGTTTTCTCTCTTTCATATGCGAACGAAGAAGAAGGACTATGATATCGCTACACAGATACATATGATCTTCACTATGATCCGAAAACATCCATTAAAGTTCTCAAGCCTGATCAAAACCGACGACATTGATCGACGTTCCTTGGAGTTTCAAATGCAGTGAGTTGCCGACGAATGAGAACTAGACGTCATGGCCATGTGCCAGTCTGTACCAAGAGCACTCCATTTTTGTGAGCAAGCCGAAACTTTGAGCGCGCATGTTTTATTGGAGATAGAGGGAAATAATGCCCCGCGATTGGGTACTGGTTGTAAGTAAGGATGAATTTTGGTGGTTTACGTTAGGTAGGTGGTACAAACAAAGTGGTAGTGGGATGTGGGTAATATAAGAGTGTGACATAAATCCAATAAATCTAAACATTTGATTAAGCCAGATTTATTCTCATAAAGTCTACAACAAAATATTTGAGTGATTGTGAACGATTTCTTGATCGATTTTTGCTGGTGATTATTCGGCTCAACGTTAAAACACCACTTTTGATATCGATTTTTCGAGAATATACTACTACTCAACGGTCTATAATAATCAATACAGCACATCCAGAACTAGTTCCCAAGGAGGTCATTTAATATGGCTTCAAAATGTTCCTATGACATCGACCTACCCTCAATTCTCTCCTCGCTGGTCACAGTCGCGAAAGCAGCGGGTCAAACAATCATAACGGCTACACCACCGCCATCCTCGACGGCAACGGGTACGAAGCTCAATTCAGCTGACCTTGTTACTGAAACGGATAAGGCGGTCGAGAAACAGATATCGACGTACTTACTGGCTAAATACCCTACGTTCAAGTTCATCGGCGAGGAAACTTATAAGCCGGGTCAGAGGGTGGGTAAGGAGCCGACGTTCGTCGTTGATCCTATAGATGGAACGACGAATTTCGTGCATGGATTCAGTTTCGTGGCTGTAAGTTTGGGGTTTTGTGTCGACGGGGAACCGGTTGTTGGATGTGTATTCGCGCCGTTCATGGGGTGTATGTGGACTGGAGTCAAGGGGATGGGGAGTTGGAAGGAGGAATTGGAATTCATTACTGGGACTGAAGGAATTGGAGAGTGGGTTGGGAGGAGGGAGAGGAAGAAAGTTGCCTTGCCTTTGAAGGGTGCGGGTGCTTTGCATGGATTGAGTGGAAGTATTGTGGCTGTGGAGTGGGGGAGTGATAGGACTGGAAGTAATTGGGATTGTAAGATTAAGACTTGGAATAATTTGGGACGATCGAAGGAAGAGGGTGGTGCTATGGTACACAGTGGACGATCCCTTGGGAGTGCGGCGTTGAATATATGTCAGGTCGCTGAGGGGACGATCGATCTGTACTGGGAGGGAGGATGTTGGGCTTGGGATGTTTGTGCTGGATGGGTGATTTTGACTGAAGCTGGGGGATTGATGGTTGACGGAAATCCTGGCAGATGGGATATCCCTGTTGAACATCGAAAGTATCTTGCTGTACGCGGGGCTGAGAGTGGGCAGAAGGAGATTGTTGAAGAGTTCTGGAGTCATGTTGTGGGAGAGATGGTGTATGAAAGCTGATAGATGTGTGAGAAATGATGCTTTACCGATGAGAGACTTGAATAATTGACGTGACGCTTATACAAGAGAGTCCCTTGGATATTCCCTGAATAGTGGAAAGCCGAGTATATGAATGGTAAAGAGAAGTTGTTGGTGTACTATACCTTGGTATGCCTTACTGACCAACTTCAGCAACTTCAGCCTTGTCGCGTCAAACTTCGATCATGACATGTGCAAGGTCTCATCAGAGAGAGATCTCCACGAACAAACAACCACTTTTCCTGATTAGTGTCACCGGGTTATAACGGGCTTCAAGCTATATGCATCCAAGGAAAATGCCATCTAGAAATATTACCGTTATTACAAGTCACCGTAGTTGAAGTGGGGTTTCCTTCTTTGCAAGCTCACTATCATTCGTCGGCGGAATTGCCGAGGTGGAAAGGCGACCGCGATTTGAGTTGTCTAGGTCTTCGTGGTCTCTGTCTTTCTCGTTCTCGATCTCAGTCTCGCAACTTTTATTGCTGGTGGACCCTTCATCTCGGACTTGCCACAACGCCGGACACAACAGCGACACTTCTTTCTCATCCTCTCATTGCTCTCATTTCCCCAGAGCCTCCTCCTGGTCTCTCCACTCGATGGTGTCGCTCCAATCATTCCACCAATCCGCTCCAATGGATATGAATTCTAGTCCATTGATAGCTCTAACATTCCCCAGACATTCAAATCATACTAATACTGCCCTCCCTCACACTGACCCCGACTTTCATGCTTCTTCTTTCTCCATTGGCAACTTTTTACTCTTTGGTTTCGTTGGAATTATACTTGTCGCCTTTCTGGTAGCATTCTTTGGATATTCCCCTCCCATCTTTACCAAAGACGAAGATCATACACCAGATCTAGAAAGAGCACCTTTGATAGAGTCCGAAACAGATCAACAACGTCAAAATGAATAGAGATCCTGCCGAGAAGCCCGAAGTAGGCTCTCTGACTGGTGAAGAGGTTGCCAAACATAACTCGAGTGAATCATGCTGGGTTATCGTACACGGCAAGGCCTACGATGTAACAGAGTTTCTACCAGGTATGAGCAGTGCAAGAAGTATTGACTGGTCCGATCTAACATCGTCTTTCAGAACATCCTGGTGGTTCGAAAATCATCCTCAAATATGCAGGGAAAGACGCAACTGAGGCATACGAGCCAATTCACCCTCCGGACACCCTCGACAAGTATCTTCCAAAAGACAAACATCTAGGAGGCGTCAACATGTTGACCGTGGTAAAGGAACAAAAGGAAGAATCTCCAGAAGAGAAAGAAAGACAAGAGAGAATTAAGAGCATGCCTCCTCTAGAAGCATGTTACAACTTAATGGACTTCGAGGCTGTTGCACGATATGTGATGAAGAAGCCTGCTTGGGCTTACTACTCATCTGGTGCTGATGATGAGATCACAATGCGTGAGAACCACGGTGCTTTCCACAAGATCTGGTTCCGACCTCGTATCCTCGTCGATGTCGAGAACGTGGACATTTCTACAACAATGCTTGGAACGAATGTTGATATTCCATTCTACGTGACTGCGACAGCTTTAGGTAAATTGGGTCATGCAGAAGGTGAGGTCTGTCTCACGAAAGGCGCTCACAAGCACAATGTCATCCAGATGATCCCAACATTGGCTTCCTGCTCGTTCGACGAGATCGTTGATGCGAAGCAAGGAAACCAGGTCCAATGGCTACAACTGTACGTCAACAAGGACCGCAATATTACTAAGAGGATCGTTGAGCATGCTGAGAAGCGTGGCTGCAAGGGTCTTTTCATCACCGTCGATGCTCCTCAACTAGGCCGAAGAGAGAAGGATATGCGATCGAAATTCGACGACACTGGATCAAACGTGCAATCCACATCAGGTGACGCTGTCGACCGTTCGCAAGGTGCTGCCAGAGCTATTTCATCATTTATTGACCCATCTCTTTCATGGAAGGATATTCCATGGTTCCTTTCCATTACCAAGATGCCAATTATTCTCAAGGGTGTCCAGAGAGTCGAGGATGTATTGAAGGCAATCGAATACGGTGTACACGGTGTCGTTCTTTCCAACCACGGTGGTCGTCAACTCGACTTTGCTCGATCAGGTATTGAAGTTCTTGCTGAGGTCATGCCAGTCCTCCGTGAGAAGGGTCTTCAAGATAAGATCGAGATCTACATCGATGGTGGTGTACGACGAGCCACAGATATCATCAAGGCTCTTTGCCTAGGTGCCAAGGGTGTCGGTATTGGTCGACCATTCTTGTTCGCCATGTCAGCATACGGTGGTCCAGGTGTTGACCGAGCAATGCAATTGCTCAAGGACGAAATGGTGATGAACATGAGATTGATCGGCGCAAGCAAAGTCAGCGAGTTGACACCAGATCTGCTCGATTTCGGTGGCATTCGTCAACATGGTGGTGGTCTGCCAGAGGACACACTCAGTCTCAGAGCATACGATCCTCTCATCACACCCAACCAAATGTTGAAGTCAAAATTGTAGATACCATTTTTAGTATATTATACACCTGGCATACTAAGGCGTTCTGGATGATGCAAATATGTCGATACGAATTTATTGAATGATATTCTTTCTTCATCATATCTCTTATTGATACTTCTCATTGCATACACGTATGTAGATTCAGAGGAATATATTTTCTATAAATATACAAAGGACAGCGAAATTGCACGTCAGCGCATTTTGGAAGATTATATCAGAAAATTGCTTGTTTTACATTTCTTCTCCTGTCTAGTCGCAGGCCGTGGCAAGTTCGCGAGGGATCAATTTCATCGCCGCGACAGTTACACCACCACTCCCAAGTACAGCATATATCACTATGCCTTAATCCTTTGATTCTCTGAATCATCCATGACCAGTAATTGCAAAACTAGTTTGATACAGTACAACAACACACATAGATGACCACTTACTTCCATAGTTTGCCCAATGAAACTTCCTTGTCATCATGTTTGTTCAATACCTTGGCTGTAGCTAAATCAAAATCTTCCTGTGTGACATGTACTCTTCTCTCTCGTAGAGCGAACATGCCTGCTTCCGTACATACACCTTTCAATTCTGCGCCTGAGCATCCATTCATCTTCTCAGCAATCTTCGTCAAGTTGATTCCTCTTGTGAGATTCATACTGCGGGAATGGATCTTGAGAATATCTGCTCGAGCTTCGACTGATGGCGGTGGGAATTCGATCTTACGGTCTATTCGTCCGGGTCTTAAGAGTGCTGGGTCGAGAATGTCCAGTCGATTTGTGGCCATGATAACTTTGATGTTCTTGGTCGGTTCGAATCCGTCAAGTTGATTGAGTAGTTCCAACATTGTTCGCTGCACTTCTGAATCTCCACCGCTTGATCCTTCCACTCTACTGCTGCCGATACTGTCGATTTCATCCATGAAGATGATTGATGGAGCGTGCTCTCGAGCCATGACGAATAGTTCTCTGACCATACGACTTCCTTCTCCTATGTATTTTTGTACCAATTCTGATCCTGAGACACGAATGAATTTGCAGTCGGCATGGTGAGCTACAGCTCGCGCGAGAAGGGTCTTTCCTGTTCCGGGTGGACCGTAGAGAAGGACACCCTTTGGCTGTGCTATTCCTAACGATTCGAAGAGTTCTGGGTGATTGAGGCCAAGTTCGATGACTTCTTTAATTTCTTTGATTTGTTGATCGAGACCACCAATCATGTCGTATGTGCTGTCTGGTACTTTCTCCACCATCATAAGCGAAACGAGAGGGTCGACCGATGAAGGGAGCATTTTTTCGAGCTTGTATGAATCTGAAAGTAAGGATACTCGTTTTCCGACTGTGAGTTTGGTGATGTCTACATCATCTGCAATATCGACGACTAGATATCACGTTAGAATCAATGAGAAGCATTGTACAAGGTTGTGTTTACCATATTTGCCTTCTGGGTGAACCTTGACAAGCACTTTCTTCGTACCCATTACCTTCACCACTTCGCCAACATACGATCCTGGCTGTTGAAGCAATCCAAGCTCTTCTCTTAATAATCTCACTCTTGAATTGTAATCATTTCGCTGTGCTTCCAATCTTCGGAGAACTGCTTGACCTTGGATGATCTCAAGCTTTAGACTCTCAATCTTGTTATGGTAGAAATTATCGAGCGCCATGTTGGCTGTGAATCGAAAAGTGATGGGTCTAGATTTGGATATGAACGAACGTTGGTGGACAATGGTAGGATTCTGCTGATTCGAAGCTGGCTGTATTCTTTAGATGCGGCAACGGAGCAGCAGCGGTATGATGGAGTGACGAACGACGCGACTGCCTTGGAGACAGAGCCTTGACTTGTAGTGGCTCAGCCTTGTGGATCCAATTATTGAGTAAACAATTAGCTTAGGACTTGGTTTAGGCCAGCAGCAACTGCATCTCCTTCCATCAATCATTCACGCCTTTGCAAGCGTTTGTTGTCCTCTTATTTTCTACGTTCTTCTCTGATACTAATGCAACAACGGTCCTGCTCTATCTGACTGTCACCTGAACAAAACTAACAGAATCTCTGAGTGATATATCGGTGTGCCGCGAGTCCTCACGGGAAGTCTGGAAACCTCCGCAATTGCTCCAGGTTATATGCACGTGCACCTGCAATATGCTGTAACGCAATCGATCGATATATTCTCCAAATCGCCCGCGTGCCATCGTCTCGGGCAAATTCCTCAATTGAACACATATTCTCGTCTGGTTCGAGATTAATAGAGCCTCAATACCTAGACTGCAGATCATAATTCCTGATAACCTTCTTTGACTTCCTGCAACATCCACGCAGAGAGTGGTCCAACTCCTGTGTCATGTCTGAATCGATAACGAATTAGAACGATTGTTTTCCGTCAGACGCTTCATTGAACGTTACTATGGCTTCAGAGGGAACTCCACGCAAGGATGCATTGCATTCGGATGCAACTACCCCACGGCTACCATCAATTCCTGGTTCCATAGCAGAAGAGGCGGAAGAAGAGAATACTAGCTCGCCTAGTACTATCAAGCAAAGCTCTGTGTCCAGACGTGACTATGGTAAGTGACATTACTTGTCTCTTGAACTGTGTACTGACTGTCCATAGGGACTATTGATACGTCCGAGCAAGGTACAGTCAGACATAGACCAGCACCAAGATCTACCTCTCCTGGGAGTGTCCAACCAATATCTCCTCAGACTACCCGACCCAAGAAGCCTACCACGATACGAAGACAATCGGCCAGGAATAAATCCCTACCATATCGTGGTGAACATTTTTCGGTTGATGATGATCCTTCCGAGATAGAAGAAGAGCGTGCAGATTATCCCACACTCACACGACAAACCTCTCTCGTAAGGAGACGGACTCATACTCAGATGCCCACATTGTCGCGCGTTCCTACACGAGTAGAGCCGAGAGAAGAGCCACCAGAAGTGCCATCAGATACCGAGGAGCTCCCAGAGCAATTCGATGACCCGGAAGCTGAAGACGAAGGTGCTATTGCAGATGATGATGACACTCTTAGTGAAGCCGAAAGTTTTACGCTTAAAGACCGTCAATTGGCCATCAACGAAACTCATCCATTCGGTATCAGAATCTGGAAGCCTGCATTGTACAAGAAGAATAGATCCGTCGAGAAGAACGCGGAAGATGACATTCATTCGTCTCCTAGTCAAATCGTCAGTAGATGGTTATGGGTAATCAACATCATGTGGACGATTATGTTTGGCTGGTGGCTAGCAGCAGTCACTGCATTCTGTGCAGTGATCTGCTTTTTATTACCATGCGAGCCTAGTGCAGTCGAATATGGTAAGGTCTTTTGGGGTTTGTCCGGCTACCTCTTCTGGCCATTCGGCAAATTCGTCAAACTAGAACAAGACGAACAATACGCAGATGAAGATGAGGGAGAAGGTCGCAGTATTAGTGAATACGAACGATGGCAAAGCGGTGATCTCGAATATGGCCGCCTTATGTTTGGCCCTTCTTTCGGACATACTGGCTCAATCGTCGGCCGTCATAGGAACAGCGTCGACTCTTCTAGCGAAAGAGACAGCCTACTCGGCAGACGTACTAGTCGTGTTGAGCATTCGGATACTGGATTGTCTACCCGCAAACGTCGACTCTTTGGCCGTGGATCTTGGACTCTCGGTCGAGTTGTCTTTTTCGGATTCTTTTACTTTCTACTCACTCCACTGATGCTCTTCGTGTCATTGCTGTGCTGGTTCATGGTTTTCAGCATTCCGATGGGACGCGTTCTACTCATACTCTTCTACCATTTACGAAAGAGACCACTGTCTCTTTCATTTCATCCTGATGTTTCCTATGTCAGGGATACAACAAAACCATCATCTATCTTGCTTTGTACCTACCGTGCTGCTGGCTTGAAGTACTGGAAATATACAGTGGATGGCACGAACATTTTCCTCATCAACTTCCTCATGGTGGTAGTCTTTGTTATCGTCGATTACTATGTTCTGAAAAAGGCGCTGGGATGGGACTCGTGGTTGACCAGCCCTGCATTGCTTTTCATTATGGCATTAATCTCCATCATTCCACTTGCATACTTCATCGGTCAAGCGGTGGCGTCTATTTCGGCCCAATCCACCATGGGTGTGGGAGCTGCAGTCAATGCATTCTTCTCAACCATTGTCGAGGTCTACTTGTATTGTATTGCTCTAAATGAAGGAAAGGGCAAATTGGTCGAAGGCAGTATCATTGGGAGTATCTTTGCTGGTATTCTGTTACTGCCCGGCCTCTCAATGTGCTTTGGCGCGATCAAAAGAAAGACTCAACGTTTTAACGTCAAGTCGGCGGGTGCAACGACGACTATGTTGCTGTTTGCTATCATCGCAACATTCGGACCCACGTTGTTCTACAAGATTTATGGTGCACATGAATTAATCTGCAAGACATGCGCCCCTGATAGGCAGGATGAATTCAGAGATTGTCGACAATGTTATTTCCGACAAATCCCAGCTGTCACAGACAAGTTCTTCATTCAAGCTGTTCGACCATACTGTTGGATTGCAGCCGTCTTCTTGTTCTTGTCCTACCTCGTCGGCTTGATGTTCACCCTACGAACACATGCCGCTGTTATTTGGTCCACTGAGATAGATGAGAAGAAGGCAGCGCAGCCTCAAACAGCAGAGGTTAGCCCTCTCGATACTCGCATGCAGAGTGCATCTGCTTCTCAGGTTCTTCCGTCAGCAAATGGTTCTGCTAGTCACCGAACGAACGTTCGTGAGTCACAGTTGTACAGACGTATTTTGGGTCAATCTCTTCAATCTGCAGGTTTGTCTCAAGACGCTGCCGAGGAGTCACACACCGAAACACGAGAAGTATCTGGAGTAGAGGCTACCGATCAGCAAACGAAGACATCCCTACCTCACATGGTACCACCAAGGAGTTCAGGTCAAGATACAACACAGAGTCACAGATCAAATCCTATTGTGCCAGGTCTATCTGAGGAGGAGCATAGTAATCTCGTCCATCAGGTAGCGGAGATGGCTGCCACTGCTGCGACTATTGCTGCACGAGATGCTGTCCAACATCCAAGAGCTGCCTCTTACTTAGCCACACACACAGTTAAACATGATTCGCTAAAACAACGTCGACCGTCTGCATTACGTCTTACTACGACTGGTGAAGAAGCACAAGGCCGAGCTAGTCTCGAGCCAACTAGTCACGCAACTGCCGGCGCTCACGGAGAGGAAGCACCAGGTGGTCACGACGCTCCAAACTGGTCACGAGTAAAGTCATCGGTTATTCTTCTCACCGCTACGGTCGCGTATGCAATCATTGCAGAAGTACTTGTTGACACAGTTGATGTTGTGTTGTCATCTGTCGATATCGCCGAGAAATTCCTTGGAATCACACTTTTCGCATTGGTTCCAAATACGACCGAATTTCTCAACGCCATTTCGTTTGCGATGAATGGCAATATTGCTTTGTCTATGGAAATTGGATCTGCATATGCACTACAAGTCTGTCTGTTACAGATACCGGCTTTGGTGCTCTTCTCTGCAGTTCACGGTCAGTTCGTCGATCCTAGTGATCTTCTTGATCACACTTTCAACCTAATCTTCCCCCAATTTGACATGGTGACTGTCATACTGTGTGTCTTCCTCTTGAGTTACGTATACAGTGAGGGGAAGAGCAACTACTTCAAAGGTAGTATTTTGGTCTTCACATACCTTGTGGTCCTCATGGGCTTCTATTTTTCCAGCTTTACTGGGTACGACGATATGGGTGTCGACCTCGCAGACACTCTAGCCATGAGCAATAACGGATGGACGCGAATACAAGGTAGCCCTGGCGCTCCGAGCGTCATAAAGAGAGTGGAATTGTGAGGGAATTAAACATGGCTCTGAACCGAACAAGAGTGATACAAGAAATGATTGACATTTTGTATGAGTCGTCAACGGCTTCAATATTTTGTCTTACAACCTGGGTGAAGCGTGGGCGCTGGGTTACGGGATTTCGACGGGCGTTTATTAGAGTAAAAGCTATGGTCTGGTATGGATAAAGCATCATCGGGTAGCGTAGTTGAGTAATAACGACAAGAGTCCGTATAATCAGAGAACATTGGCAATGATTTTGATACTTTATGGCAAAGAGCACAAGTCCGTGTACAATTGACATATGATTCGGGAGGTCTGCTTGGAGCAGTGGCGCAGCAAGATGTTCTCGTTGGGTTGAATTGCGTTCATTGTTCTTGCAAGGCATTGATTGTCTAATGGTTGTAGCGCGCAGAATACGCGTGAGTTCCAGCTGTGATTAGTGGCCGCAGGTGTACGATGGAACCTTCGGTCTGACACAAGACCGCAATGCTGCAATAATTTTTGCGGGTAAGTTTACACGTCCAGGTCATAAGCAAACGCGTCGACCGCGTCAAATTTAGGCATTGGAGTACTCACACTCTTCAAAACTTGGTATCATTCTACTCTGTCTGCATCATGGCAGACACTGATGGAGGTTATGACGATTCCAATCGCGCATTCTTACAGGCTTTCTTATCACAGAGTGTTTTGACATTCGAAACAGCCAGACCGATTCTTGCAGCAATCTTCTCAGTACATGAAGAGCGCCAGATAAACCCGCAAGATGTTTCTCAAGAGGACTTCAACTCATATATATCAGCTGCAAATGCGGTGTTGTCTCCTCTAGATCTTGAGATACGAAGCACGTTCCACCAGCAAACTCGTGAACGGTTCTACGCACTGGTCAATACGACTAGCGATGCCTTGACACAACTTGCAACGACGTATTCCGCAGAGGAGATTGCATTTGTCAAACGATTGCTGGATGCTATGTTCGATGGGCAAAACAATCGAGGCAAGAAAGAGGCCATGTGTGTGAGCAGTATTGAGGCAGTCCAATTGGGCAAAGTGAGCGGTCGAAGAGAAACTCAAGATACTGGTGGACAGTCGAATCTACACGGATTGACACTGAAGGAGGCGGAAGACATGCTGGAAAAGTTGCAGGATGCTGGTTGGCTAGAGAAGAGTCGCAAAGGTTTCATCAGTCTCAGTCCAAGAGCACTCATGGAACTCAAGAGCTGGCTCGTAGATACATACAACGAGCCTGCAGATGAAGATGATGATGACGATGCAGAAAGGCCACCAGACAAGATCAAATTCTGTTATGCTTGCAAGGGAATAATCACAGTGGTATGTGATTGATTGCTTGATGCACAATTCTGCTAATATGCCTAGGGTCAACGATGCGCTACACGAGAATGTCCTTGCCGAGTTCACGATATTTGCGCACAGAATTTCTTTCGCGTACAACGCTCTCATACCTGTCCACTTTGCAAGACAGCGTGGGATGGCAAGAATTATGTTGGAGAAAAGGCTATAACGACATCAGAGAGTTATCTGAAGGGCAGAAGGAGAAGCACAAATCGACCTCAAGACGACGTTGATATGGCAGATGGCGACAACGATAATACCTGACACTGCGAAGATATCTAAGACGAAGAGACAGGCCATGAGTAACTTCAGAACAGGAAACTAGTCAGACCGCATGAGGGATGGTCAATCAGAATCGAACGCTATGTCGAGTGGAACAAAAAGTCTTGTACACTTGAAACGAGTGCGTGAGCAGAAGGACAAGATCTTCAAAAGATGCTTCGGCAATGTGTCAGCAGGTGGACCTCACAACGCCGCCTCTTCCAGCTTCTCCATGATTGAACCATGTGGCTAGCGAGAGGAGAAGCAGGAGATGATGTCACTCCTCCACAGTTTCGGGAACCACAACTCGCGGCTCTGCTGATCATCCCCATGCTGTTTTTGCTGCTGCAATACCGCTTCCACTGCTGCTTCAAATAGTCGCACTCGTTCTGATGCAGAGACCAGACGTAACATATATCCTCGAGAGAGCACGTTTCGTAACGTCGCGAGCAACAAGATATGGGATCTGTTGGCGGAATAACAAGCTTGTCACGGGGATCCATTGATGAGCTCTCCATCACTCCCCTGCTCCATCCGGAGAACGAGGCCGGCTAGCTTCAACATTGCTTGGTACTTC
This sequence comes from Camptophora hylomeconis, assembly GCA_032357745.1. Classification (NCBI taxonomy): domain Eukaryota; kingdom Fungi; phylum Ascomycota; class Eurotiomycetes; order Chaetothyriales; family Chaetothyriaceae; genus Camptophora; species Camptophora hylomeconis. The sequence continues at coordinate 96,119 of JAOTMB010000037.1, read as the reverse complement.
TAAACTTGAATATTTCTTCTTGGTGCCACAGTTGGCTTGACTTGTCTTGTCAACTTTCTCTTCATAGCGCATCGACGGAAGTCTTGCTAGAGCATGAGCATTGCCTAGCTCTGAATAGTATTACATGAGCATAGCCATAGTAAGTTGCTCTACATTCAACACATGGTCAGACCGCTAACTTTGAGGTAGATGTGTCAATCAATACTCAAATTGATACTTATCGCATGTTGTATTTTTAGCTCTCCCATCCATGCGACTGCTGCTCGGACAGAGAAACTCGACACTATCTCCAAGAGGGCGACAAATACATCCTCTTCTGTATACCAGACTCGCTTCGAAAATGTCACTTGGGACAATGACCGATGGCTTCTGACCACTACAAATCTTGATCCAGGTCATTATCAAAGTCGTATGATCGTCGCGAATGGCTATCATGGTATCAATGTCGCTGCCCTAGGCCCTTTCTTTGAGGTCGACTCTCCGCCTGACACAAACGGCTGGCCTTTATTCGATGCTAGGCAGACCTTTGCGACTGTAGGAGGCTTCTGGGACTCTCAACCTATGACACCAGAAACTAATTTTCCTTGGCTGTATCAATATGGATGGGACAGTGTCATCTCCGGAATCCCGCATTGGAGTGGAATAGTTGTTGATCTGGGTGGATCGTACATTCTGGATGCCTCGACCGATGTTTCTAGTATTAGTAACTTCAGCTCTACACTCGACATGAAACAGGGCTTGATGAACTGGGCCTTTACATGGACTACTCCAAGTCGGGGGGCATTCGACATAACGTATCAAATGTTTGCGCACAAAGTGCAGTTAAATCAGGGTCTCGTTCGTCTGGCTATTACACCTAGAGATTCGGTCAATCTCACGATTGCAAACGTCCTGAATGGTGATTGTGCATTACGAACTAATGCTACATCCAAAGGCGTCGATGGGGATCTGATCTACTCCGCAGTAAGTCCACATGGAGTCGCCAATGTTAGCGCCTACGTCTACGCAGGTATGTCCGCATCAAATGCTCAGATACTCTCAAATCACTCAATCTGGACTGCTCAATACGTCGGAGGAAATGAGTCATCTATTGCATCGGCGATGTACGTCTCAATCAGTGCGGGTCAGACTGCATATTTTGACAAATTCGTGGGTATTGCCTCGACCGATGGTTTTGAGTACCCTCAATATATTGCGAAAAGGGCTTCCACATCGGCAAGACAGACAGGTTATCTGGTTTCCATGCAGGCGCACACTACCGAATGGGCTGCAGTATTCACAGAAGATTCTGTCGACAGATTTACCTTCCCGGAAAACGGAACCTTACCAAATGACACTTATGTAATCGAAGCAGCAATCACGGCCGTCACCAATCCGTATCAAATTCTGCAAAACACCATCTCTCTCAATGCGACCATTGCTACTCCTAATGCCTCAATCAATAGTCACAGTATCGCAGTTGGTGGTCTTGGCTCGGACTCCTATGCAGGTCAGATCTTTTGGGACGCTGATGTATGGATGCATCCAGGTATTGCTGCTGCGTTCCCATATGCTTCTCAAGGTATAACAAATTATCGTCAGAAATTATTTCCTCAAGCTCTGGCCAATATCGAGACTAATTACGAAGGCTCGAAGAATGACACTACATTCAGCTCTAATGCTGCTATCTATCCTTGGACAAGCGGCAGATATGGCAATTGTACAGCAACGGGCCCGTGTTGGGATTATCAATACCATCTGAACGGAGACATTGTCTTTACACTGCTAAAACAATGGCTTGCTTCTGGTAATCCATATCTACATAATGGCACTTTGTACAACATTACGGAATCGATTGCGACAATGTACTCTGAGATTCTTCAGAAGAATGGGTCGTATTGGACGTTCATGAATATGACGGATCCAGATGAATATGCCAATCATGTCGACAATGGAGGTTACACGATGCCACTGGTAGCGGAAACACTGAGATTCGCAAATTCGCTAAGAACTTACTTCAACCAGTCACAGAATGATACATGGACATCCCAAGCACAGAATGTACTTCTCGGGCGGGATATGGATGCCAATATCGTACTCGAGTATACGGGACCGACTCCACAAAATGGCAGCATTGTCATCAAACAGGCAGATGTTGTTTTGAATTCTTATCCCCTGGGCTATTTCAACGAAAACTACACTGCGGCAGATGCTGTATCGGATCTCAATTACTACGCTAATAAGCAGTCAGCAGACGGACCGGGTATGACCTACGCAATCTTCAGTATAGTTGCTAGCGAAGTATCTCCATCTGGTTGTTCAGCCTACACGTATCAGCAATATTCTTACCAACCTTATCTTCGTGCGCCATGGTTCCAATTCAGTGAACAGATGATTGATGATCCAGCAGAAAATGGTGGAACACATCCTGCATTTCCATTTCTTACCGGAGCTGGAGGCGCGAACCAAGTGATACTCTATGGTTACCTGGGTCTTCGATACATCAACGACGATCAATTACATGTAGATCCAGCACCACCACCACAACTCCCCAATATTCAATATCGAACTTTCTATTGGCAAGGATGGCCTATTTCAGCATCTTCAAATCAGACTCACACAACCTTGATGCGTCCTTCTTCAAGAAGTTACGCATCTGGTACAGTACCGCAGCAAGCATATGCTAAGTCCCCGATCAGGGTTGTCGTCGGATCTTCTTCTGATGTTACCCAGCAAACATCATACATGCTACCCCCAAACGGTACAATCGTAGTTCCTAATAGACAGTACTGGCAGAACAAAACAGTACCAAACAACGTTGCACAGTGCCGATCCATCATCTCATCCAACTCCGATTATATTCCAGGCCAATTTCCAATCTCTGCCATTGATGGTGCAACTTCTACTCGCTGGCAGCCAAAGTATGCTAACGTGACTTCATCAATCACTGTCGAGATACCGGTTGGTCAGCAGGTCGCTGGATTTGAATTCACTTGGGGTCTTCAACCTCCTTACAACTATTCTGTTGTCTTTCACAATCAATCAGAGATCTCTTCGATGGCACTGGGGACAAAGGTGGCCTCCGACAGCAATGTGACCATTTCACAGCCATACAATGCTACTGAAGCTCTAGAAGTATTGCCGATTGTCAACAATGTCACGACCGTCAGTTTCAATGGCAGTACAGCTTACTCTGGTGCTCCTGTATATACAGCTAGATATGCTACGTTGAGTATTTGGGGTAATCAGTTCAATAGCTCCTTCACAGCACAGAACATGAGTGGAGATGGTGCAACCGTGGCGGAATGGGCTATCATTGTTGTTGGTGATCTCAACCAGACTGCTAGCGGTATCAGGACCAGGTCGGAAAAGGGAAGAAGAGCTTCCACTTCTGTTTCCGGCATGTTTGCACGACTCGCTGCTGACGAAGCTAGGAGACGAGGTCGAACTCAACGACCCTAAACCTCATGAGGTATTGATGGGTTTGTCCTAGCTATGACTTCTGCAGTAGAAATTCATGCGCGGAGGCTTGATACGATGTCATCTCCCACTTGCTATTGCATCTACCTACGTGCTAGAACTTCCTATGCTGTGCGAAACTGCTCAACCCCACGAATCTCTCGATGTCACACTTCAGTCGTATTTTTGTCATCAAGATACAAGCACGAACAAAGCCTCGACCAGATCCAACACTCCAACCCCACAAAATTCATATTGCTCAGAAGACATGGTTTCGTTCCCTAGTAGATCTAAACACTCAGAAACCGCTCTCGTCAAACCCTTCCACAAAAGAAAAGCATACCTTGACTTCCCACCCACTTACTTAATCATTCAATCACTCGCTCATTTACTTACCTACTTGCCCTTCAAGTCCAACTTTCCTATACTTGATCCCAAAAATCAACTCATCCCGATGAATCATCGCACTCCCCTTCCTGTCCAAATCCTCTTCACCGGGAATTCCGGCCCTCGTGATAGACTCTCCGTTCGAGTTCTCAACCCTTTTAACCAAAGCCGCGACCTGGGCATTAGAAAGCGAATAAATACCCGTAACAAGATAGACATCCAAACCTTTCATGCGACTCTGCTGCGCCAACCAAGTCCTGACATCCTGGTCCCGGAGATAGAAGGCCTCGAACTTATCGGACGGGTCTAGGAGTTTGGTGCATTTCGCCTGGAGGGTGTCGAGCGTGTTGCTGGCTTCTTTGCCTGAGGATATGACTTGGCTGAAGAGCGTGTTGGCGTGGGCGTCGATTCCGATTGGTGTTATGTGCTTGAATATGTCTTCTATTGTGTGGTATTTTACTTTGATGTCGGTGCTTAGGGTCCAGGTTTTGTCGTAGCGGAGGAAGGGTCCTTGCCAGGGTTCTTGGGGTGATGTTATTAGATCTCCTAGGGCGACGGATTGAGGTGGGAGGAGGAGTTGGGAGAGATAGAGGATTGAGTTTGGCATTTCTGATTTTGGGATTGGGTGTTATGGGCGTATGTGATAGTGAGAGTGGTGTTCGGTTGCCTTTTTCGGGGATGATTGTCTCCGAAGGAAGGATGAGATACAATGATTCAAGTTAAGGCTGTTGCTTTACTGTGTGCCGTTGGGTGATGGTTTTTGGTCTCGAGAGTATGGTTTTTCCTTCTCGGATGGGGAACGTTCTACGCTTACTTACATTTCATCGTTTTACCCATGAATGATATCAGATCCTGAGTCAGGCGTGACTGGATGGTAGCCGGACAGGCCGAAGGTTCTGTATTGAGTATTGACCATGATTGGTTACCCCATGCGGTTAGTTACATTGTTGTCTAGCATCAAAATCGCCTTCGTGAGGCAGACTTGAATCTTTTACGTATTGTTTACTGTGGCCATGGTTTAGTCGTGCTGTTCGACTTGGGTCTTATGATCGTTCGAAAAGAGGTCAACGTGTATTATTTTGGTTCCGATTGGAATATCACTCCAACTCGGCATATCGCTCCAACATACCGACCGACCTACCCATCGAGTAACTCAAGCCCTTCAACTTGCGGATGAGATCGTTCCGGCCGAATCGCAGAAGATACGGCCAGGTTGTGTCGATGCTGATTGATTACCTACTGCCGGTTTACTCTTTGATACGGGAATTGACTCGGTCCGGACCGAACAATGTGCGGGAGAGTTGTGAAGTCCCGGAGCTATCGAAGTAATGTAAGATGAAGTCGAATGTTCCAACCACGCTGAGCACAAAAATACATCATTCATTGAACGAGTCGGATCGTGGTTACTGCTTCAGAATCAGAAGCAATGGTATTTCTAAGCCTCTACTGAGTTTGTATACATCTTATACCTTTCCTCCTGCCAGAATGGCTTACCGGTTGCTCACATCAAGTCTACCGGTCATCTTTCACTGATCTCTCATCATTTCGCCGAATCAGCGTGGCTGTTCGAAGCACGCAAGACAGATTTTAATTTAATTTGCCGTTCTGTCTTACTCGTCCGTCATCCATAGCATACAGCTCTCATATCTAACTGCAATCAGTCCTGGACTAGTATAAACCCTCGGCTGATGATCGATATCTCCTTGTGAGCAGCTTCCACACAAAGCGTACAGCACACCCAGGCCTTGAGCCTATGGCTAGATACTCACTATCAGTATCAGGCGCCATCAAGAACATCATGAAAATCAACAATTGATAGTGACGGAGGAAAGCAAAGTTGTTGAGATGCGGTGGGGACAACTAGCAAGTATATAAGTCACTAACTCGCTGCTGAGGGCGACTTTAGTGATATAAAGCGGAAGGCCTAGCCGGTATTCAGGACATCAGATATTGCAGCTCGTGCCACGGTGTCAGATGTAGTAGAGGTCTGACTCGAGAATCATTCCTCAAGATATGAAGCAATACTAGTCTTCTGATATTGCTTGTCGGTGAATTGCCGATCCGTACACAGTAGTATATCATGACTCTGCCAAAAGGTGGCAGTAAGAACTTGCGTACACTTACAAACGTGATCACATGTGGTGCGTCGCGCACTGCTGCCAGACACTACCTGCTTGTATCTTTTCATAGCTTCAATGGAACAAACAGATCGATCGATTGAGCTTCCTCTGTAACTTTGATTGGCAGAAGCTGCCGTGTCTCATACCTCATCAATACAACACTTGACTGAGGCCTTTTATATTAGAGCATAGACCACCTGAATATTGACACCGTGCATGAGGAACATTTCTCCTCACTCCGAAGAGGGATTGACATTCTTGGTAACTCGAATGCTCACTGAGCATTGACCACGGTATGACACGACGATAGCGTCCGACGGATTACATCTCATGAAATGAATCGAGCGATGACATTTCTGGAATAAATCCATCAATGTGACGGATTCTTGGATGCTCGAGCTTGACGAACAGACTCAAGCCTCACTGTGGCGTCAATCCGATCTGAACTCGACGTTGATCGACAATTGTGGCTAGTGAACAATTAACGGTCTTGAAACGCGAGTCGCGTGCAGGTGGTTTTTGTACTGCTACAAGCAAGTTGGGAACCTCGATCGAATTTTACTTCTCAGCAACATGGAGGAATATGCAGGTCGTGGCTTTCGTGAAAAGATACCAAGTGCAAAATTGAAGGAGTCAGTGCATGAGAAAGTCTCTGGAGACAAGAATGATCACATCAAAGCACGAAATATTGTCCCTACATATATCGCACCCAAAGATCCTCGATTCGAGTATGAACAGAAAGAAATCACAAAAACTCTTGACCACACGAAAATAGGCGTTGACGGCGAGAGGATAGAGTTTTACTCTCTCGGAAATCAGTAAGAGTACTCAAGGGCAAGCGGTAACAACAACTGATCAAGCCAGTGTCGAAAGCAGAGACAAACGATGCTATATCCGAGCGAAACGAGATACCCGTACACTCTACTTTCATGCTGCAGAGGCACCACCTTTTTATGCACGATTGAGCGATGAAAGTCACCCACAATGCGCTGTCGAAAATCTACACAATACCTTCACCAAGGACATGTTAGGAAAGACGGGCGAATTCGGCAGCTATACCACACGCGCAAATGTCTTCGCAAGAGAAGGAAAGTTCTTCTATGAAACTAAAATTATCGCAATCGCACCACCTGGAAGAGAAGCACCTACACAAGCATTGGCGCAGTTACAGACGACTGACCGAAGCGCAACAAATCGAGGCGGTCTTCGTGTCGGATTTTGCAGACGAGAGCATGTACAGTCAGAACCACTGGGGTCGGATGGTTACGGTTATGGAGTACAACTACGCAATGGCAGTTCGGCATATGGTTCTGTTCGATTCAATTCTCTCATGCACAAATTGAAGGGAGGTGAAATTGATGACCTTATTCCAGGTGATGTAGTAGGTTTGATGATCACACTGCCACCTCTTGAAGTTCATAAGAAAGTAGTCGAGGGTACATTTAATTCAGCCGACTATCCTGAACTCAAATGCGGTCCGGCCAAATTGAAGCCGAAGGGAAAGACTAACAAGAAGGGCGCAAAGAGCACAAGTAAAGAATCTGGAAGGACGAAAGAAAACGCAGACGATGATCGAGCAGATGCGCGAACAAATATTCGAACGACACTGAAGCCTTTGCTCAATGAATTAGGCGTGCCGGTCGATCATGTACCAGTCGACATTGATATTGTCCGGGATCGAAACCCTTTCCTTCACAAGAGTACTTTGGTATACTTTGAATGTCCTGAATACACGCCACATCCAGATCTCCAGAGACCATCGCAGAACTCCAAGCAAAAGAGCATAAACCCGGAGACCGGCTCAATCTACAACATTGCAACCGACGGTCATCCGAATCATGAATTATCTCATTTGCGGACATTGCCAGGAAGCAAAATAGAACTATGGGTCAACGGCAAGTACAAGGGAATTGTTTGGGAGCATCTGTTTGCATTTCTACCGCCGGCTTCATTCATCGAGAAGTCTAGCAAGACTAATACACATGGCGAGGTTGACGATGGTATGCTTGGATACTATCCTGCCATGACCCACTATACTGGTGGTGCCTTCGAATGTAAGTTCGATGGTCCGTGGTGGTGTGGATATCAGGACGGACCTGAAAATCAAGAAGCTAGACCAATTGGTGCCCGTTACCAAGAGCAGATCATCGAGGACTTTTGTGCAGATCTAGTTGACGAAATCTACCTGGAGCAAGCTCATGGTGATACAGACTGGATGAAGAAAGAAGTACTCAAGGCCGCGGCGCCCGTAAATGTGAAGGAATGAAGACTTGATTATGTGGGATAGAGGATGTAATCTCATCTCTATGCGGCAAGGCTGGGATAATTGCACTATAACGGCGTTGATGCATTATGGCGGTGTTGTGCCTGCGGTATGTAACAGGCGTTTCAAGGCCCTGAATTCTGACAGGGCGAGATGATACCCAAAATATGCTACCTAGGCCACTTTATCGATTGAGCTGATTGCGATCACTCACTGAAATCTGACATTATCTCATCCACGTGCATGATAGCCGCGTACCTTACAACTGGACTTCTGACTCAGGTAGGGCTTTCATTATAAACTCTAGTGACCCTTGCATGGAAGCAAGGGTTGTCATACAACCTGAGCCTCCTGGCATGGTAGCTTCGTTGGCATAGTGTAACAAGTGTGTGTACTGGTAGATATGTATGAAAGCCATCTAAGGCTCGACCATGAACTTTAGAGCTCTATTTCTGTATACGACAGTATGCCTGGGGAAGCAGTCAGGCTCCTGCACAAACTCACTGATTCGAGAGGCACACATTTGATTTCAATCCGTCCTTTCATGGCCGCCTGAGCAGTAAAACAAATTTAGTAATTCAACTCCTGTGATCGTGCACATGCAAGGAAATCGTTTGCTATGCACATCAAAATCAGACAAGTTCCGATCCTGGTAGCTGTATTTCGGATGTGTAAGTGACACTGCTTGGAAACAGCCAGGAGAAGACCGTATTCGTGCCGGGAAAATTTCAGATGCGTGTGTATACATTCCGGTCTTCACGTCTTATCGATGTCGAGTGGTGTCAGACCTGGAAGGGCCTATCATGTCAGAAGTGCCAGTCAGAATAGCAGATGAAACCACGAAGGCGTTGATGGAGGCGAAGACAACGACCTTGAAGGTGAGTGGACCGCAGTCAAGTTCGGGGGCTGATAGTGTCTGACAGGTATGGGGAAGGTACCAAGTAAGGGAAGATTTCAAGAGGCGCAGACGTTACGTCGCAGCGGGTTAGATCCCCAAGTGCCAAAGCTTGATACCCAGAATCATCGCCCCCTGAGATGTCAGTACGGAGACGTCAGTGTGTCGGAATCGGAAGGCCCCCTGTGGACTTGGCACACATCGTGGATCCATTTCCATCCCTTGCTGACACGCTGTCCTCTACTTAACTCGTCTGCCTTCCCCTTCACTTGACCACAATTACCATCTCAATTCAACCTACCATCTACAGTCAAATCATCGTTGCCTATTCACTTTCCCCACCTTGACGGTGATGGGAGCACGGGAGAACACCTGGTCTTAAGGACCTTTGCATACTTGTTTCTCCTTTAATACCGTTGTGTGTGGCAGTCGATCTGTCATCATAACTCACAATCGTTATCGACAACATGGCTTCATACCTTGATGCTAGTATGCTCAACACAGACAACATGCATGTTTCATCCCCTCACGACTACCCCACCCCTGGTTCATACGCAGAGTCAAGTCAGTCCGTAGAGCCGGAACAACAGCCCAAGAAGAAGAGAAAGGCTTGGGGTCAGCCTGTACCAGAGATCAATCCTATCCTTCCACCTCGCAAGAGAGCTAAGACGGCGGAAGAGAAAGAACAACGAAAAAATGAGCGAATTCTGCGCAATAGGAGAGCGGCCGACAAGTCTCGACAACGTCAAAAAGCCGAGGTCGAGGCGCTACGAGACCGACAATTAGAAACTGAAGCCGAGAATGCCAAACTTAAGGACATTCTTGCACGCTATCAGAGTCAATTCGGTCAGCTACCTGGCTGTGAATTCAACCCACAAATATCACCTTCTCAACTCACATCATTAACGCCCCGCCCGAGTATATCGGTACTCACACCACAATCAATGGACGACCAATCACATCAGTCCGAATTTGGTCAATGCGATGAGACTCCCACGTTCTCAGCGGCTACACCAACAACACCCTTCTTTAAAGATTCTCCAGTACTTGCACCAGACTTGAACCTTGGTCACGGCGCAATGTATCCTAGTCTCATCAACGCAACTGGTATGACACAATATCCTGCTGAGGTATTGTGTGACCTGCAGTGTCAGCCAGTAACGTTGATGGCCAGACTACGATCATTACAGCCCAACAACCAACTGTTCGAGGTCTTGACCTCGATCCATTGTCTGTTGATGCTTCAGACCTTTTCAGCGAAAACTTTGCTGTCTCAAGCTTTCCGACTCTTGATGGAAATCCTTTCGACGAATTCATCTCAACTGGAGTCTCTCATCCAGACCAACTTTCATTTGATACATATATTGATTACAATGCCTTCGACGGAGAAACAGACGGCGGTTTTTCGTTTGAAACTTCTGAGCAGACTGCTTGCTTGCAATCCCAACCTCGCGCTTCTCTTGGAGAAAGCAGCAGACCGGACTTTGCAGCAGCTGTATAGCTCGGAGTATTGGACGGAAGATGCCAATTCACGTTGGGCTTGGTCAACCATTATGACAATAAAATGGTCAGTGAAGTGGCTGGAAGGGGAACATGACAAGATACGTGCCGAGATAAAGTCCGGGCTTCTTGATCAAACAAAATGGAATTCTAAAGGCGTTGATTATGGAGCGGTCGAATATACGATGGGGCTCTGGGATGAGATGAGCAGAGATCGTTCGAATTGTATCACCACTACGATGATGGACACTGAATGTGTACCGATGAACTCAATAGAGGTCAATTAATGGCAAGATAGTCCTCCAACCTGACGGTTTGAATAAAAAATTCTACCATAATATTTTTGACGCTTCACACTCTCTTGTAATATTTTGTACGTGCCGTGATGTTAGTAGCACGTTTCGTCTCATGTTTCGTGTACTCTCATATTCCTTGTGAAGCATTTCCTGTATTGGTCACACCAGTATGTCAAGCTCACGCTGATCACGTGATAAGATTTTGCTACACGCGGTGCAGATCATTATCAACATTGCCGTCGCGATCCCTAATTATGAACAACGAGTAGACGAGCGCAACCGCGAACAATAATTAGCCTTGTATTGCTCGTCCACCCGCGCGTCTGTTCACGATGCCAGCCTTCAAGGATGAACATGTCTTGGTATGCAATTTATCCCCTCGATTCGCTCTGCCGCCGAGACTGCACCTGCAGCTGCATCTGCATTCTGCGCGCGACCAAAATCCCATCCCTACGCGCATTACTGTCACCATGTCTGCAAAGCATGCACTAACACCATATGCAGATAATTGCACCCGGCTCACAGACGACACAAGCACAGTTGGGCTTGCCTGAAACTTTCACACCACCACGATGGAGATTTCCTACACGTATGTTTCCTGGATTGAAGGAGGGTGAATGGGAGCCATTGAAGATTCGATCGAAGACCATAACAATCACAAATGCGACATCGACTCAAGAGGTCAATGGAACTACAAACGGCTCGGCGGAGAATCAAAATGCTACAGCTGGTTCTGATGTTAACATGACCGATGCGCCGGCTGAATCTCAGAATCAGGACACGTCAGCAGTACAACCGGAAACTTCGAGTACGGATGCAGTCACAACTACAGAAGAGCGTTACGAGGACGATCCTTTCGATGTCGAAGGTGCGGTTTATCCCATTGTTAGTGGACGAGTCGAAAATTGGCCATGCTTCTTCGCGCTTCTGTCGCATATCTACAAGTTTATTAGTCCGCCATTTCACATGCCAGTCATCGTTATTTCTCAGCCTTGTTGGACAGCCAGGGATAAAGAATGGATTACACAATACTTCTTCGAAAATTGGAAGATCCCTGCGTTGTGTGTAATGGACGCTGCAGTTGCTGCTGTCTATGCTTTTGGGGTACAAAGTGCGACGATTGTAGATGTGGGAGCAGACAAGGCCGACGTTAGTGCTGTGACAGATTTCGTTGTGAACGAAATTGGAAGAGGAGCCAGACTGGAAGGATGTGGAGGTAATTTTATGACCAAACGATTACAGGAAACATTGGAGAAGAGTGGTCATAAAGATGTGTCTTGGGAGATGGCGGAGCAATTGAAGAGGAATATGATTTGTGAAATCTTACCTCCAGGAGTACCTCTACCTACGTCGTCGAGTCAGAGTGCGAACATTCCAGCCAATCCTGCTGCTGCAGCAAGTACCGGCGCAACAGATTCTGGTATGAATGCCAAAGACTTAGATGGTCAGAGGCCTGGGCAGGGGCCGAGGGGACCAGGAGTAGGTACTGAAGTGGGCGAAGAGGGTGGAGACGAGGAAGATAATGAGGGAGTACTAGATGTTGCGGCCATTGTCGCTCGAGATAATGCGGCTGAACTTCTTGCCAAACGTGAAAGAGAAAAGGCCGAGAGGGCCGCAGCGAAGAAGGGAGCAGCTGCAGCTGAGCAGAGGCAAATGAGACTAAGGAATTCTGAGAGAGATCGAGCGGCTTTTACGTATGTGGAGTATCTACCAGCCGAAGCTGCTCAGAATGGCAATCGCAAGAGGAAGAGGGAAGTCGAGGTCGGAGTAGAGAGATTGATGTGTGCAACGGCGCCTGAAGGAGAAAGTGATGGCATCCTTGATAAGATTGCCTCAGCTGTTCACAGCACGATTATGGGAGTTCCTGATGTGACTGCAAGAGCGGGTTTATGGGAAAATCTTATTGTGCTGGGGAATGGCAGCAGAGTCAGAGGTATGTGTGTTATATGTTGCACTGGACGTCCCGCTAACATCCTAGGTTTTACTAATGCTCTGCTTGGTACCATCAACTCAAGATTCACACTATCTCCATCAACAGCCACCATCTTCACATCTGAACTACCCTCGAACTTCACAACACCGGTTCCCACAAACGGAACCAACACTCCGATACCAGGTCAAGGCTCCCATGCTATGCATTCGGCGAGTCATGGAGTCAATCCTCTTCTTGTAGCAGCTACTAAGAATATGATGCAACCAGGAAGTGGACAACATAATCAACGTCTAGAAATACCTGGTCAAGTACCAACACCCATGTCAGGTATGGACCCAGCATTCCATCAAAGTTATCGAGGTCACACACAAACACCCACATCTGTGAAAACAGTGAAGACGCCAGAATACTTCCCTGATTGGAAGGATCCCAGTGCAGTTGGCATGGAAGAGGCTGTCTTTTTAGGAGCACAAGTTGCGGCAAAGGTTATTTTTATCGTTGATGGAGGATTGAGCAAGGGCTTCTTGACGCGGCCAGATTATAACGAGTTGGGTCCCGAAGGTATTCATACTTGTGCCATGTAGACTTGGGGCAATATGATGACTTTGGTTTACGGCTGGTGTTTGTTACAGGTTGTTGGGTTGGTCTTTAGACCGGAGTAGAGTCAGATCCCAGTGACACCCCGAAGAGCGCTTTGTCCAGTGACAAAACATGAGCATCAAGTAAAATGCATATCCAACACACAAATGTCATTGTCCAACGTTACTCTTCGTTTCATCCTTCCAATAGATACCTATTTGGGAGGCCCAGAAAAGCCGAGATCCTGCCGAACCCGCTTCGTCATTGCCTAGATGGATGTTCCACCTGCATTGAAGTTCGTAGATTGATTACTCTCGCTCATTCGTGGTCGATAAAACAGTCAGTCTATTACTTCATCGTCTTCTGATCACTTCAAATCCAGAACTCCCCTGTATTCAAAAGTTAGACTAGCAGGTCGACAGAAACCCCACCTACGCCATATTCTGATATAATCCCTACGCTTAAATCGGCCTACTATCTTCACAATGTCAGGCGCTGGCCTAGACAAGGCACTCTTCAACCTGAAGGTACGGCATCTCTACTCTAGACCTACTTGAACCGACTAACAAAGGTCCAGTTCACCTCCAAACAACTAGCCCGACAAGCCGCCAAAGCCGACAAAGAATCCCGCAAAGAAAAGCCGCGAATCAAGAAAGCCCTAGAAGAAGGCCAACCTCAAATCGCACGCATCTACGCCACAAATGCAGTCCGCAACTCCCAGCAACGAATCCAACTCCTCACTCTCGCGGCCCGTATCGATGCCGTAGCAGCCCGCGTCCAGACCGCAATCACAATGCGAAACGTCACTGGTACGATGGCGCAGACCGTGCGAGGAATGGACGTCGCGTTGAAGAGCATGGATCTCGACAAGATAGGTCAGGTCATGGAGAAGTTTGAATCCCAATTTGAGGATCTGGATGTTGTGGGAGAGTACTATGAGGGCGTGGCTGGTGGGGTTGAGAGCCAGCAGGTTGGTGTCGAGGGCCAGAGTGAGGTCGAGGCTCTTATGAGTAAGGTTGCGGATGAGGCTGGGTTGGAAATGAATCAGGGCTTGCAGGAGGGTAGGGTGCCGCAGGCTGAACCTGCGCAGGCGGCGCCTTCGACGCTTGAGGAGGGTTTGGGTGATCGGTTGAGGGCTTTGAGAAGTGCATAAACTATGGATTGCTGAGGTTTGATAGGGGTGAAGCGTAAGAAGTGAGTGGTTATCTCGGGAAAGCCATCAGGGACACGATATTTTATTACGTTTGCAAGGGGAGTTATGGATTTGTGTTGAATTACAGCTGAAGCGTCTTAGATGACTAAATCTAAAAAACGGAGAATCAGATAGTTCTCTTGAATTTGTTCAGTGGCGTGTATTGGTAGACTCGTGAAATGTAGTTATGCTATGCTACAGTGTACGTGAATATTACTATCTGCATATCGGATGCGTACTATTTCGCATTGCAAGTTCCGCAGTCGGGAGTTAGCGTCATCCGACATCCGTCATCCAGTCTGGTGTGAGTAACTCCACTAGAGAACCTCTACTGCGACATCTGATTAACTTGAACATTGTATTTTTCTTTAGAAATACTTCATTTGCTCTTTTGTATGCTATTCAAACTTAGTTCGTAATACTAGATCTGGATGTATGCTTGCAAGAGGTCACGACGAATACTTCGCCTCGAGTGTCGATACTGTCGAGTAAGAGCTATCATGTCTTGCATCCTTATGTCTAGCTATCTTTCGATTCACTGTGAGGATCAAACGTGACGCGATGTACTAACGATCATCTCATATGAACTGCTTAAGCTTCTGCGAACTTTCTGGAAGCCAGAGACAGTCATCACGGTCCTATCGACCTTATTCGATGTCATCCTGCTGAGTTGATCTCAGTAGTTGTAGAATCAGACCTTCGTCTACAGTAAGCTGACGGACGTCGGGTCGACTGCTTCGCGATGATGCTCTGAAAAATGAAGACTGGCTCATCAAGATGATGAACAGGTCGTGACAAGACTTGAACGATCCATATCTTGTCTACTCAGATGGTGTCAATATATCAGAAGCTGTGTATCTGAAGATTCTTCCTCAGCAACGAGCACTCAAATGCCCAGGTTCCAACTCGAAAACACGGTATGTGAAATGTGGTTTCAATTTGACGTACAGAATGTAGGGATTGTCAGGAATGTGAAGTTGTAAGGTCATTGGGAATGGAGTGAATACTCTTCACACTCGCTCGGTTAACAGAACTTCAAATCTGTAAGTCGATGCTGACACTCTTTCGGACTGATAGGACACACTGATATTGGTAGGAGAGATAGACTTATGTCCACATCAACCCAGCTTGATGGCACTGAGCAACTGTTTCCGGTGTTTGATCGATTTTATTGGATGCTAGCATCGTGAATGTGTTCTATCTTCACCAAGGTGTATAATTCTCCTGCAGCTTTCTTTGATGAGACAGTTCAACTTGCCTTTTCCACTTCCCTTGTTGATGCTCAGGACGGTCAAGTGATTCACAAACATCTTTGATTCTTTGTCATATGAAATAGATAAAACTGTCATCGACACTTCTGTGTCGATCAGATGAAGTTTGGCTTAGCTTGCCAAAGTAGACGTCAGAACCTGAAGCATGAAGGTCATTGAAAAGGACTCGCTGGAGTACACCAGGAAGAGAAAGAGGTTGCCAGCTTTGGCACCTGCACCATCGAAAGATGCTGCTTCTGCTCAAGCTCCCTCCGAGAGCACTCACAACACTTCGCATACACTGATATCCTTACCAACCTCAACAATAGAGTCAACCTTGGGATTCAAATCAGTCAAAGACTATTGTTCACATATTTTTAGTCTCAGCTCCAGAGTTGAACAATACGATGCACTCCTAAATGTCGCTCAGATCTGGATAGCGCGACAAACTGCTTCAGATCAGGTCGCCGAGATCTTGGACGATTTGGCTGCGCAATTGAATCTTCGCGACATGATGAACGATGATCAGAGTGGTCTTTGGACCCAAGTCACAACACAGGCTAATTCAGCACGCGATCAGCGCAGTGATAGAGATGGCGTTAGAGAAAAAGTATGCGACAAATTGGGAAGGGCCAACATTCGACGCGACTTCATTGACATTTGGGACGACACCAGACACACCTGGAAATATTTTCACAGCTTATCGACTGAGATAATAGTCAGGAATATCTCCTACGATGAAATGAAGCGAGCAATTCTTCAGGTTCAGCTTCGTCGCCTTTCTGCACCCAAGCGAGGAACCAGTCCTGCGGTGATGATCGTGGCCAAAGACTTGATAGACGCACGCGACCTCCTCAGAGTTGAAAGACCCAAAAACCAAACAGATTTATACTCCGACGTAACAGCTGCCGGGTACAGTGTCGATGCTAATGGGTTCATTCGTCCGTTGAGAAGACAAATAGAGCCAACTTTAATTGATCCTCGATTGACCAGTTTTGGAGATGGACCGATTCCACGCATCACAGAAATTGACAATGCGACTATGGAGAGGATCAGTAACGCGATACTGGAAGAGCCAATCGAGTCCATGGTGTTGCCGACAGATATGATGTTCAATCCACCTATGGAGTTGATGCCAGCGATTCCACCGACACAATTACCAATTACTCCACCCGCGGACTTTCTAACTGATTCATCCATAGATCTGCCAATAAATATACCGATAGAATTCTCGACTGATTCACCATTGAGATCGTCAAGCGACATCGATGGAAACGTTGATGATAATTCTCTCCGTGAGCAGGGTGCCGACGAAGAGCATGATTCTGAATTTGAATCTAGCGAGGATGATATCAGCAGTGATGATGACGAAGAATACGAGGATCCCTGGGATGAACCCATATACAAGAGAAGAAAGACTAGTCATAAGTGCAGTTGTACAAGTATCCCCAAAAGCTTCACCGACCAGTTCAAGAAGAAGGTTCGTCCGGATGCGATAGCTCAGTCGCACATCATTAGAAATTGGTTCAAATATCAGACAGCTGGTGTACTTTGCTTCGGTCACACACGTTCAGTCATGAATGCACTGGGCATGAAGACCCACTCTCATCGCAAAAATGATTTGGATAAAATTTTGATACAGTACCACACGGCAGTCATCAATAACAAGCTTGGTGACTTCAAATCCGATGAAGCAACTTATCATTACTTTTGTGCTGATGCACGTCCTGCAAGAATGGATGATTCACTTGGCGTCTACAAATACGCTCACAACAAGGTGATCTTGAGCTTTGCGGAGACTGAACAGCGAATCCTTCAACAAGAATTGAACATCGATGTGAAGACTTGGGATAAGGTTGGTTCTATCAACATGGACGGCATGAGTTGGTGGAAAAGCGGAGAATACGTTCATGAAGGTATGACGATCTTTAACATTGCCGAGCTTGAATTCGACATGTACGATTATCATCTTCGAGCTGTCAATAATAGACCCAACTTTGGTTGGTTACGATGCATGTATCATGGTCTGGTTCAACAAGTCATGCGTCAGGACCCTTGGTATTGGATGATGTATGTTGCATTACGTGGTGATTTCAAGCATGATCTAGTATCATACCCTTACTACACCAAATATCAGCATGAAGGTGATTCGACATTCTTCCGACACATTGACATCAATCTTCCTCAACTTATTCAGAATGGTCAAGGTCTATATCAGATTCAAGGCACACTATCACTCGACGACGAAAGAGACGATGATTGTACACAATTGCTTCCTGGAATGCACAAAAATGTCAAGGAATGGACTAGAGATCTACTTAAGCGTCCTGATCTTGGTCTTGGTGCTGCCATTCACAATGTCGGTTCGAAAGAGTATACCGAAGAGGACGAGATGAAGTATGGTATCTCTTGGACCTCAGTACCTTGCAAAGCTCTACAGGTACGCATTACTGACCCTCGTATACCTCATGGCGCCATGGGTCCAGCAAAGGGTATTCGCCGAACAATGCTACCATGGTACGTCAGTCTACAGACAGGTTTACACCATCTGGAGATTGGAGAAGCAGGTACATTCGACGATCTTGCTGACGCACACCGCAACCTAACACCTGGTCCAAGATCGCCATCAGGTCTACCAAATCGATACGGCAAAGTTCCATACAGTTTCCCTGCTGCTATCCCTGTTACCGGACTAGGTGTTTTATCTGATGCATTGGTATGTCGATGTCGACACGATTCTTCTCCCGTCATGGCTCTCAAGAAGCAGCTTCTCCTCGGAGGAACAGCGGCTAGAAACGCTTATCTCCATCAATGGCGCAAGAAAGCTGTGATTGCAGTTGTAGAAGGCTGGAAGGAAGTAGAGAAGTTGGAAAGAGAGTGTTTCGGAGAGAAATCATGGTTCAAACGTCAGGACTTGATTGCTAAGGGTGAGAATGTGGATGAGATTGTTGCTGATGTTGACGAGAAAGGACTTGATCTTGGGACTGGATGTCATGGTCATGAAGACGAATTGTGAGATGAGTTGTATTGTGTGAATCGAGTAAGTTATGGGGCCAGTGAGATCGATGTTGATGTGGATGTGTTGTATGTGATGACAGAGTTGTGGCAGGAGATATGAGTCAAGTTCAGTTAAGTAGATACTGAGTGTTCTCAACCAAAATGCATACTATTGTGTGAACCAATTCTTCCAGAAATTGTAAATGCTGTGTCGAGTGTAGTGTGGACTCATTCCACTTCTTCGACTACGGAATCATCATATTTCTATTCCGGATATTCCGATACTCCTAGGAATATTCTGGAATATCCCTCATCCTCATATTCCAAGTCCACACTGATCGAGTGGTAGTCGAACTATACATATTATCCCGTTGCCTCAATTTGATTCGTCATCACATCCATCAATACCTTCATCTCTAACTATACATTGACCTTCCTCACTACCACCATCTATCGAACCCCCAGCCCATCAATCCTCGCACTAATTTTCTTCCCCTGAACCATCTCAGCAACAACCAACCCCGTCCCAAGACCAAGAGAGATACCCCACGGTCCATGTCCGGCCGCAATATAGACTCCTCCTCCTCCTTCTCTTCCTTCTCCCCCATCCACATCCTTCATCTTCATACCAGGTCCTAATTGTCTCGAACTCAATTTCGTCACAATAGGTCGACCTGAATTCGACACGGGACGGAAACATAGTCCTTCCCTTATTACTTCGATATCATTTTGAATCGAAGGACTACTTTGTAACTTATTCTTCTTTGTACCACGAGAAGACGTGGGAGAGGATAGACCAGTGAGGTATAAAGCCGTCCGTCGCAGATCCTTCATCATATTCGGATCCATTTTTTCTTTTACATCGTCTGCGGTCTGTGGAAGGGACATTTCTTCATCGTTTAGACCTGCGATGTAGATTTCTGGTTCGCCATCTCGTGTTGTTCTTGCTATTGCTTCTGGAGCGTAGGTTGGCCAATTTGGTCCGGGGCCGCAGAAGACGGAGTGACACGTTCCACTTTCATTTCCGCTCACATTCTTTTTGTCAGTGCCGATTTGTGAGTCTTGTGTCGGATCGGTGAGGATTATGGGACGCGAATATCGTGGTGAGCGGATTGCGATGCTGTATCCTGCTAGTGGACTTATTCCTATTTGAGTCTTGCTTTGGGGGAAGAGGCGATGGAATAGAGATGGGGTCCAGGCTCCTGCTGTTAAGATTATGTTCGTTGCTGTTATTGTCTGCTTAATGTCGTTGTCTTTGACTCCAATCACAATGCCTGATATTTTCCCTCCAGAATCCTTGGATAGAGATAGCGGTTCAGTGTTTAGATGGAATATCACGCCTCGATTTCGACATTGCTCGTGAAGCCATTCATTTAGATGTCTTGGTTCGACCTGAGCGCAGGATCCTTCGCCTGATATTGTTTCGAGTGTTCCGCCTTCTTGCTTTGTAATCCAAGCTGGGGAGCCGTCTTCGTTGAGCATTTCATCTCGTGGAGCGGAAAGATCAGTCGGCATATCAGTTGGTTCATGAGTAGCGACTTGTGCTC
Organism: Camptophora hylomeconis; assembly: GCA_032357745.1. Lineage (NCBI taxonomy): Eukaryota > Fungi > Ascomycota > Eurotiomycetes > Chaetothyriales > Chaetothyriaceae > Camptophora > Camptophora hylomeconis. The sequence continues at coordinate 75,722 of JAOTMB010000037.1, read as the reverse complement.
TGCTATTTCCCTCCTCAAGCCAGTCGTCGTCGATATCAGAGTCTTGACCTGTCTTCTTGCTGCTGATTCCAGTATCATCTATGGCAAGACTGTAAGCCGTACTCGTCGAGTAACCCCATTTCTTCCCTCCATCATGTGCTTGTGCTAATTCGCGATGGAGGCGAAATGATAGTGCTCCCAGAGATGAAACCGCTGGAGAGAACCAGTCTTTGGCCAAAAATCCTCCTGCGTAACCGGATGCTGACAAGAGAAGTGATGAAGCGTTATCGACAACCTGGATTTGACCTGATGATGCTTGCTCTGGTTGTTGGAGCGATAAGTAGTATGCTGTCGAGAGACCAATTATGCCTCCTCCAAGTATTACTGTAGACATGTTTGTGTCCGTATGAGCAACAAGCGTCTCAAGCTGAGTCGAAAGCAATGATTGTCCGAGCTTGTTACTTGCTGATTGAGTACGAGATTGTCTTGTGGCAAATGTTCATATTTGTGAAGTCATTTGCCACAACATGAAGTTGGTATTAGCCCATATACCAGTTCGCCGGCATGTGATGGGAAGGCAAACGTAAGGTGCCTTCCATTGGATGATATCCCTGTCGGTACGATCGAGACGACAACCCAGCGAGATGATGTTGTTCTATCATCGCGTTCTATGATTCCGTATCTGGTCGTGGTGGTGCGGGGAGCAAGGCAACGAATGAGGAGACGATGATGCTACTTTTTTGGTCTTGTTCAGAGACAGCCATTCCTCTTTCGTACGCAGAGACGAATTTATACTGCATAACCTTGACACTCATGTACACGAGTCTATTTTGAGGAAGGTCGCAAGTTGCAATTTCATCCCAAGAGGAAATAAATTTCGAGATATTATATTACACACTGCGACACCAAAATCCGAACATTCTAGCCATGGTGAGTTGGGACGATCATGACAAAATTCAGACATTGGAACGAGACCAGATGTATCGTCTGCTCTTTGATGTACTACCGATGTCGTAACAAAAGAGTATTAACTGACGTTCTCTGGTGCCAGGGAGATACAAAAGTTATACTCGTCACAGGTGCATCGAGAGGTAGGATTTGTCCTTCTAGCCAAAAGCGTCGATATCGACACAGCGAATCATACGATCAAGCATGTTTACTGACTGGTGGAAATGAACAGGTATTGGATTGGCCATATCAAGGTACCTCATCTCTCAACAGCATAAGTTGGTCATTACGTCTCGCTCTTCTCAACCACTGGAAGACTTGAAAGCTACGGCACCAAAACAAGTTGAGATTACAGCGGGCGATATAACTGATGCAAATGTCGCTGCGAAGGCTGTGAAGCTTGCCGTTGATACATACGGACGACTAGATGGTTTGGTTCTGAATCATGGAGCACTAGATGAGGTAAAGAGGATATCGGACAGCGATGTCGAAGGATGGAAGAGGGTGTTCGATATCAATTTCTTCAGTTGCATCAACGTGGTATGTATTGCCTCGTTCTATGCTAGGTTGTATATGGTTCTCAATCTAATTCGCAAATGCGACTGTGCATTTTATATACTGACTGGTTTGATTCTAGATTCAGCAAGCTCTCCCTCGACTTCGTCAAACCAATGGTCGAATTATATTCACTTCTTCAGGAGCAGCGGTCGGCGCGTACTCGACATGGGGACCATACGGTGCTTCCAAAGCGGCCATGAACCATCTTGCTCTCACTCTCAGTGTCGAGGAACCTAGCATTACCAGTGTATCTATCAGACCGGGCGTAGTCGACAGTGACATGCAGCGTGAGATTCGTGAAACACACAGCGAAAACATGGATGAAAAGGATCGTAAGAAGTTTCACGAGGCGCATACGCAAGGGAAGTTGTTGAAACCTGAACAACCAGGAAATGTGATTGCAAGATTGGTCGTGGGCGCAGGCAGGGAACTCAGTGGACAATTCTTGAGCTGGGACGATAAGAGTCTGGCGCAGTTTCAGAATTGAGAGCTAGACTTTTTCCATTGATCAGCAAGAGGTTCCGCGAACAAATTAGAACGATAAATGGAGAATAATGGTAATAGATCAGTCGAAAGATGAAAATTGAATACATAACATTAAGCATTAGGCCGAAGCCTTCATACTTAGCATGGAAGAGTGTATGGTTCATCACAAAAAGGATAGATCAGGAGTGAGGTAGACTTACATCAAAAGTACATAAGCGTGATGAGTGTGAAAAGCATGAAGAGATCTATAACATCTGTTAGAATCCTGTAAGACATTTTGTGAATCACAAATAATGATGTAAGAGTTGATATCAGGTAATCGAACCAGTTTATTCCACATAGTTAAATTAAGAATTTGATAGTATTGTTTTGGTCATCATTGTATGAATTATGTAAAGTGCTATGGAAAGAGTCATGTCTGAACTTACCATCTACTCTGTCAGTATCTGTGAATCATGGTCGCGATACATCTATCTAAAGCCATATCTGATGGGAAGATTCAAATGAGGAAGCTGCAGTGCATCATTTGCTAATTGTAAATCGCGGTGATTCGTTAAGGCCGAGTCATCTATAAAAACACATAATCAGTAAAGAGCTCCTCTTGAGATTGCAGAAATGTATTAAGTTGGGTTCCAGATCAGTTGGTCCGTTTGGCTAGGACAGTGTGATCACCATTGATGTTTAACATCGTAAGATAGGGGCGACACGAAACGTTCATCATGAAAAATGAATGGAATAGATCGAGGATAATACTCACATGATTTTTCTGATCGCGTCAAGGTATCATCGGTGATTGAGATACCATTGACGCGTCGAACATGTCGATTCGCACGTTCTCGACGTGATATCGAATCGATGCGAACGCTGACACGTTTGGCGCAAGATGATAGAGAACCGAAGATGGATGAGAGAAATTTTGAAAATTAACTTGAGGTCATATTTTGCCAAGAGAGTGTCTCCACCACCCGCGCGGCCAATCAATTCTCCGTGCTTCATTAGGCTCTGAACGCTTTATACAAAGCTGGCATATTCGGATATGAATCAGACGAGAGTGTTAGGGAAAGGCATCAAGAATCAACCGGAAAAAGTCATGTCTGAATTTAACTGATCGAATCTACAATTCAGTATAAATATCGTCTGCGTCTTCTGTGCAAGGATAATTTATAACTATTTCAATGCAATTTATAATTTCCATTTCCTGGTGTTTGATGGCTTCGAATACTCTATCTTGTCTTCGAATTCTCGTCGAGCAAAGTTGAGTAACTGTATGTCATCACCATACTGACCAATAATCTGAATTCCGATTGCCCTGTCTGGCGTCTTTGGAGCTCGGAAATCATAACTAGCAGGCATAGATATGGCGGGTAGCCCGGCCAAACTGGCAGGAACGGTAAAGACATCGTTCATGTAAGTCTCTACCGGATCTGCCTTTGTAATGAGGTTGAGTCTTGGTGGTGGAGTTGGAGCCGTAGGACACACAATAAAATCCACACCATTCTTGGATGATTCGCCCCGTGGTCGAAGAGGATGTGGTAATCTGAAGACCAAATTGAAATCTCTCTGAACCATACGGCGTACCTTTTGTGCTTGAATGAAATAGTTATCCATGGCACCTGCGCTGAGCGAGAAGGCACCAAGAAGAATACGACGTTTAACTTCATCTCCAAACATAGTACCTCGATGTTGGGCATATAATGTACCTCCAATATCATCCGGCACATCGGTGTCTCGAGCTACTCCGTATCTGACTCCATCATACTTTGCTAAGTTTGATGAAGCTTCAGCTGGAGCAAGAACATAATACGCAGAAAGAGCTTGCTTGGTTGATGGCAATGATATTGGGAAGACTTCATGACCGGCGGCCTGTAAATTTTCGAGAGCTTGCATCCAGGCTTTGCGTACGAAAGGATGTAACTCTGCTATGTTGTACTCTTCTGGTACTCCAATTCTGCATTTCTTGATTCTCTTGACCAGAATGGTGGTGTATTTGGGCTCTCGGTTTTCATAAGCGTCGGTCTTAGCTTTACCAATCGTTCGTTGTCTCAAAGCTTTCTGGATGGTGATACGTGATTCACGACTGAGACAGGTCGGATCATCTGAATCGGGTCTGTCGATTATTTCTATCGATCAGTCAGCTACATTCCCTCATTCCATTTAAATCGCTTACCGAAGACATTTGAGATTGTCTCAATTTTCTTCGCGAGGATACCGACGGTATCGAGAGAGTTTGCATATGGAATCAATCCTGCTCTTGAGATCCGACCGTAAGAAGGCTTGAATCCAATTACGTTTGTATATGCTGCAGGTAATCTGACAGAGCCACCCGTATCAGATCCAAGTGCACAATCAACCAAATCGTTGGCAACTGCTAGTGCACTACCACCTGAGCTTCCACCGGCCGAGTATCCATGGTTGCTAGCTTCCCCGTATGCTGAGTGTGTAGTATGCGACCCCATGCCAAACTCGTCCATGTTTGTCTTTGCAATCATTTTCATGCCAGCCTTTTCGAGAAGAGTGATCACATTGGCGTCGGGAGCCGTGAAGCCTTGAAGAATTTTGGAAGCGCATCCGGTTGGTAAATCGCTGGTAACAAAATTATCTTTGGCTGCACCAAATTGACCATGAAGGTGACGAGGTCCCTTTTGCAATCGTTCGAATGCTGTACATGGTCAACGCGTGCACCATGGCACTCTAAAGCGACTTACGTAGCCATTGTTGTCCATAAACCTTTTGCTCCTGTTGTCGTTTTGTACGGTGATATATGCCTAGCAACTGCTTGTGGTGAAGTTGTGAGATGATACCTCTATCATCATGGTGAACATTCAGGCGAGGAAGCTGAGCTTGCTTTCGCGTCCTCCAAGATCCTGCATACTTGTGGATCGAAACTTCCGTTCGAGGCATCAACTCAAGTAGGAGGATTCAATCCGGCGCATTGCACTCGTTGTTACGAAGATGTTGGTACTCAAGCAGTCGCAGGTCTACAACAAATTGGCATGTGGAGCACCTCAGTCGTGGAGAACTTGAGCCTTGTCCAGCCTTGCAGAACTTCCATAACTACTATTTTATCACTAGTGTCGCGTGCGGTTGTACCTACCACTAAGCTCGTAACTTTACGCGATCACAACTCACGCACCTAGCGGTCTGTATGATAACGGTAGGTCCGAGAAGTCACGGCACGGTTCGAGGCGATCATCTTGCCAACAGACAACGTATTGCTAGGGGGACAATTGAATCACAGGATGACTCGTCATACAAACACGACTGCTCATTTTCCAAATGAATTTGCAATTGAGGACAGGCATATAGTCCCTGCTCGTGACACCAACCATGCATTGCATTCGACGTACGAATGCATCAGAATCAGTAGTGAAGTGCATCCGCAACTGGCCGGATCGAGGAAATTGATGTCAAAGGCGAGTCTTGAGTCAATATTGACTGCTTGTCTTCTGCAGCAGTCTGTATTTCCAGCGATAAGAGACTCGCCTGCACGACTGTAAAGGCAAGGAAGCATCGAACCGAGTGTCTCGCTTGTGACGCTGAGAGGCTCATATCACAGGCATAGGCCAATTGCAATCTCATTGGAAGAGTAACATGTACCAGATTCGAAAGTCAATCAAGAGACGGATCTTGCAGCTGCAGGAAACCCTGATACGGAAATGAGGGGTACGACCAATTATAAATTTCCGCTTCTGGTGGAGAGGGCCGTGTCCGAGCAACCAAGAGATGAATAACGACAAATCAGAGAACTGCTTGGGATGAATTTAGTCCTCTTCTGTACACCTTTTTCAGCTCGAACATGTGGAAGTGATAGCAAAGCCAGTGCTTGAGTGACTATGGACCATGATGCATGTCAAAATAGACGGTCATTGACATAAAAGTTCTCGGCACGTCCGAGCCCTCGGAACACGCGTGCTGGCTGTACACTTTGCGTTTTATGATGGTGTCCTCGTTGGTGCATCTGAAAATCGTGTCTGTAAGGACAATCGTATGTTGCATCTTTCAAGCCTTATACTGGTAGCGATGGATTGACTACATGGGCGGGAGCGTGGCAGTTGTCCTAATCACAACTTCGCTAGAATATTCAGTGTGAATTCGCCAAAAGTTGCTGTCATTACAATCATGCATACATATCGGGCGCCCCCTTAACGTGGCTTGCGCAACCATACATTACTGTGACCCACTAGATGGACCAAGTCACATTCAGAGTGTCGACATCCAGCTGAAAGTCAGCTCGTTTATGAGCATTCAAAATGTACTTATACAAGGAGAGTTCTCCCGAGAGTGATTGCTTTCTCTTGATTTCCACCCCCTCATATCGACATCCTTCCTTACTTCCGAGTTGATACGAAATGCCTACTGCTAGCTTTGTAGAAGATGATCGGGCAGAGTCACCCACTAAGAGAGTGGCCCTTGTGCTCTGCTTCGATGGAACTGGCAACAAATTCAGTGGTAACGAGAGCGATACCAACATAGTCAAGATCTACTCGATGCTGGAGAAGCATACCAAAGGACAGTATCACTACTACCAACGTATGTAACATACTATCCTAGACAATTTCTGGCATAAAGAACCTTCCTCCTGCATGTTCATGTCGAAGGAAGTGCATCGGGATCCCCTTGGTAGACTCTTGCCAGCTAGTGGATTGTTGCTAACATCGAAATAGCCGGTATTGGAACTTATACCCAAAATCAATCGTCAGGTTCAAATGGTATCCAATTGTTTTCTGGCATTCGAAGCGGCATCTGGTCGGCTGCAGATGAGGGCTTGGGCTTGACCTTTGTTGACCATGTCTTGGCTGGATATCAGTTTCTCATGCGATATTACCAAGAGCACAATGACATCTATATCTTCGGTTTCTCTCGAGGTGCTTATACTGCTCGTTTCCTCGCAGAGATGATTTGGAAGATTGGTCTTCTATCGAAAGGTAATGAAGAAATGGTTCACTTCGCCTGGGAAACATTCTCCAAATTTCAATCTACTCGCGGAGATGATCCCAATAAAAAGAATGACGAAGAAATATACATGGACAATTTCAGAAACACATTCTCTCGTCCTCACATCAAGGTCCACTTCCTCGGCCTATTCGATTGTGTGAACAGCGTCGGTCAGTTTGAGGTTCCCCTCTTCCGAAACAGCTTTCAATACATAGCACAGCCGGCTGCCAAACACATCAGACACGCTGTTTCGATACATGAAAGAAGATTGAAGTTCAAGCCAGCTCTCTTCTTGTTCGACCCGACGGATCTTGAGAACAAGGAAGGAGGGCCTAATGTCGACCTGAAGGAAGTTTGGTTCGGAGGGAATCATGCCGATGTTGGTGGAGGATGGGGTTATGAAGGTAGAGGCTTGCCGAAAACCTTCGAAGGCCCTGACAACACTCGCTGGACTGATAACAGGAGACATCTCTTATCAGATACTCCGCTAAACTGGATGTTGCAAGAGGTACTCACCTTACCAAACTCCGGCTCAACGTTGAAGTTCAACGAAGAAGAATTGAAGGGCAGAAATGATGCTGAAAAGATATTCCTTAACCCTAATGCTTTGCTCAACGCAACGGCAGTTGAAGATCGTGACAAATCTTCAATACCACATGATATGCTCAAGTTTCGCCATGGGGCTCAATGGTATATGGTTCTTGTATGGTGGCTGATTGGTAAGTTTGGAATCTCTCTTCAAGATCTGACAGGCAAGATGTCTGCTGCTATGATCATCCAAGGCGCGTCGGCGTCTGTCAGACCTTGACTCTACAAGTATGTCAACTGACTTTTTCTAGAATCATGGCCATTCTTCTCTCGACTAGAACTTGAAGGCGGTAAATGGGTCCCACGTCATTGGCCACCCAATCTAGGAGCTCCAAGAGATCTTCCCTCTGACGCTAAGATCCATACCAGTGTAAAGACAATGGTCAAGGCAGGACTCATCGAGATGCCCAAGACAGGAGGCGACAATTCACATTTCACAAACACCAGAGGTATCTTCGCTAGGTGGTTTGGCTTTGGTGGAAACAAGACCCAAGAACAGGCTCCAACACCGGAGCCGGCTATTGATTGGGTTGATGATGAGACGGCTCCTTTGTTGCCAAAAGACACCAATGATACAAAAGACACTAAGGGTAAAAAGGGTAAGAAAGGCAAGGCAGTGACGAATGGTGATGGTGAGAACGGCGATTTCGGAATTTGATAAGGTATAACGGGGTTCAAGGTTAGGGAATTTATCAATATCAAGCTACGCGTTAGCTTTGCTGTTAAGGTATGGTTCGTGGAGAGTCGAATAGAAATTCCATACCTCTTATAATTATTGTCAGTAACACTAGTATTCACAATAGTAGTGAGGCTGTATCCCCATCAGAAGATTTTGGGTAGTCCAAGTCTGGCAGCAACAACCAGCGCGCTCTCACAGATATCGTCAGTGGATGCATACTCATGGTTTGCATCAGACATCAAGTCGTAAGAAGAAACTCAATGGTAATGATGTACGATAATGGTGATGAGATATCGATTGTCCTACGTCGTTCAATCAATATGCTCGAGGTCTGATATGTCCTCAGCGTGTACTTCAATTGAACCATGGCTTCGAGTTTTCGTACTAGTTCTTATTGATACAATTTCAGAGAGTGCAGTGTTGTGTTCTGTATTAGCGACATGATCGGAGCAGGTGTACATTGTCACATCTATTCGAAATTCCACTCGTTGCTATGATGGTGCCTTTTCATTTCTCCAAAAGCGAGAGATACGTCAATGTGGAGAACTACAATTCCTCAGAACAACAACTACACCATAAAATCTACTACATGACCAGCTCGCGAACCTTTATTGCAGTAATAGTATCATAAACCAAAAACGATGCCATGTCGCGAGTAATGTCATCCGTCACATGTGCGCGAAGAATCGCAACACAATCACAACGAGCTCTCTCCCATCCATCTCAAAGCACACAACTCGACCCAACATCCAAACAACACAGCTTCCTCCCTCTCGATCGTCGACGATACATCTCCGCATACGGCTACACCCAATCCAAAGCCCTAGTATATTCTAAATATGGCGAACCAAAAGACGTCCTCACCCTACACGGACACTCCATCTCCCCACCAACAGGAACAAACGTCGTAGTCCGCATGCTCACCAGTCCCATCAACCCAGCAGACGTCAACCAAATCCAAGGAGTCTACCCCTCCAAACCCGAAATGACAACCACACTGGGAACATCCGAAGCCTCAGCCGTAGCGGGTAACGAAGGCGTAGGCGAAGTCATCAGCACAGGATCCAGCGTCAAATCAGTAGGCAAAGGCGACTGGGTAATAATGAAAAGCACAGGACAAGGAACATGGCGCACACACATGGCCATCGACGAAAGTAAACTTCTCAAAATAGACGACAAGGAAGGTCTGTCGCCGTTACAGGTTGGAACAGTCTCCGTCAACCCATGCACAGCCTACAGAATGCTTCTCGATTCCGCGAAATGGGGATTCCGAGGCGATGAGTGGTTCATACAGAACGGGGCGAATAGCGGAGTTGGTCGTGCCGCGATCCAACTTGGACGAGAATGGGGGTTCAAGAGTATCAATGTGATTCGAGGACGAGAGGATAAAGCGGAAGAAGAGAAGTTGAAAAAGGAGTTGATGGATTTGGGTGCGACGAAGGTTGTGACGGAAGAGGAGTTACAATCGGGTGAGATGAGGGATAAGATTAAAGAATGGACGCATGGAGGTCGGGAGAAGATAAAGGTTGGCTTGAATTGTGTTGGTGGTAAACCTGCCACTGCTTTGGCGAAATATCTTAGTCAGGGATCTACGATGGTTACGTATGGAGCTATGAGCAAGCAGCCGGTCATGTTACCTGCTTCGTTGCTCATCTTCAAGGAGATCACATTCAATGGGTTCTGGGTTAGTAAGTGGAGTGATAGAAATCCCGAGCAGAAGAAGCAGACAGTGGATGATGTATTGAGGATGACGAGGATGGGTAAGTTTAAGGATATACCTGTACAGGAATGCTTGTGGAATCGTGATACAAAAGACGATGTTCTGAAGTCGGCTGTCCAGGGAACCTTGGGAGGATTCCGAGCCGGAAAGGGCGTCTTTGTCTTTGGCGAGACTTAAGAAGTCTTTGTTTGTAACATAACAGTACAGATATATAGATAAGACCCTCTGCGATTGTGCCTAATGCATAGTATGCACGCAACGGTGCGTTTGAAGTTTTGGATTCCGGCTCTCTCCGCTTGCTTCCGACATGCAGCTGGAATGATGGTTCTGATATTCAGTTCGAGTGGATCATTCTTCGCGTCCGAGAATCTTGAGCATACTGCTCTACTCATGAGCACTGTTAGATATGTTGTTACGCGGGGTCCTTCATATTGACTTTTCGCCTTTGGCGCGCGGTCAATCCGAGATCTCCTCCTGACGATCTCTTTCTCTGTAAAATCCAGCTTGTTGGCCGCAATCGTGAGTGATGTTGGCAAATTCCCATTCTCGTGACGACAGTCTGCCAATGTCCTCAAGAACAATGAATTTGCACGCGTAACAGAGCGATCAATTTGGGACTGAGTCGTCGTATAGCGTTCATTCCATTCCAAAATAGTTGAGCGACTTCGAGTCTTATTTCGTATCCATCAGGTCATCGTTTATGCCGGTGCAGCCTCATCACCCCCTCCCTCCATCTTCCCTCTCGCTGTATTGAACAACTCAGCCTGCATCCTAGCCAACTCCTCCTCACTAGCCTTCAGGCCACCCCAACTCTTCATCTTTTCAGTTCGTACCGTTCGCTTCTGCTGCGTACCCTTCCACTCCTCTACCACCTCTCGAATCCCATCAATATAATCTGCAAAACCCAACTCGGTCAACGATTGCTCAACGTGTTCGACGGAAATGGTTTTCTTGGATTCCTTTTCAGAGATATCATTTGCTTCGGAGGCAATCATCCGGAGGAATTCCATTGAACATTGAATTAGGAGATCGCGTGCGGATTTGGTGAATGTCATGTCACCGCCTGTCGCGACTTCGGGGGAGAGTTGTGGTAGGATTTCAGATATTATCTTTTGAACAGTCGCTACACTAATATTCAGTATGAAGTTTCGTATTGGTGCGATTCTTGATGTTGTTACCTTTGGGAAGCGACAAGTCCTCGTTACCTGATGCCATAATGTCAGTCCTTGTCCTGTGAATCACGCGTCAAAATTTCTGGTATTCCATACCGCCAAATTCTTTGTCAGACATTTTGAATGATGTATTTGTTCCGATCACTTGTCTGCGCAGGAAAGAGTACTCCTGGCGCCTGCACCAGTCCACAATCAGGTTTGTCAGTTGTGAAGAAGCGTTCTTACTAGAAAGGCGGAGAGTCAGGCACTTGGCATGAACTGGGAGCGGAACTCGAGGACTACCCGGAGATGATCTCCGTGATATTCAAAAGTACTCCGATGTCATCGTTGTAAAAGATAATGTTCAAATCAGTTCGAAGGTCAACAAATCAACAAAGCATGCGAGCGAACCTTACTGAGAAGAATAGAAGGTGAATAGTGTACCACATAAATTGCGTAAGCTTGCACGACCCAAATAGCATGCGAGGTGTATTAGGAAGCTGCAGACACGAACTGTTGCAATGGACAAATCAAATGTCTTCTTCTCTGTTCTTATCATCCTCTCTTGAAGGGGCTATGGCTTGGTTTGATAGATTTCATCAAGTTTCCTTTCTCATCATCTGTCCAGACAATAGCAAGCGCTATCAGCCGACATGAAGCTAGGCATGCACACCCAGTCCACAGTGTTGGATTTCTAGGTAAGAAGAGGTAGTTTTCGACAACTGCAGTCCGTGGCATACTCTATATACGTGTATAGCTATCCACTCTTCAAAGTACAAGATGCAAATCTCGTTCTTGCGAGTGTCAAACGTGACGATATTTGATCTAAAACTATTTCCCTCCACATCATCGAAATGCAAGCTCTCCCATCGAAACAATCATCATACTCCCCTCACGAACGAAACGATCCACTGACGACTAATACCTCCAGTCTAGTAGTAGACCTTACAGCATGACCAGCCACGCCAAGGTTTTCCTCAGTGTCAAATGAATTTGTTAGCTGCAGACGGAGCCGACCACGTTATACTGGTACATCTGATTGACGTAGGTATTGTACGAAAAGTTGGAATCGCAGTTGGAGGCCAGGCTAGTATCACAATGCCATCGGTTCTCGCTCGGAACGTAAAAGACTTGGAATGTCTGAGCCACGCCGTTACCGGAACTACTGACGAAGTTGGCGCAGCTTTGAATGGCGTCGCTGTCACTGGTGCTACCGGGATAAAATTGTGTGGTGTAGTATGCGAAATTGTTTCGCTGTTGATAACCGGAGAAGAATTGGCAGAACTTGGTGCCTGTATTGCTATTAACGTAGTTGCCGTTGCACGACGGTGTAGGTTGGTACGAAGTTGCAGTACTGGTCAAGGTCGTTGTGACTGTGGTTGTCGTGGTCGCAGTGGCGCTGGCTGTCACAGGAATGCACGGCGGCTGAGTGGAGACAATAGCTGTCGCAGTGGGCGTGACTGTCGATGTCGTCTAGGAGAGAAATTATATCAGTATAGGTTCAAGTGATAGAACGGAAGGACTGTGCACTTACGGTGATAGTATTGGGCTTTACAAACTGTAAACATGCTTGCTTGATAACATCGCACAGGAAGAGAAGCAACGGGATCGGAACACCCTTAATGGTACACGATGATGACGCAGCTGTCGTGCTTGTTGTAGCTACTGTGGTAGTGGTTGTACTTGGAGCAGCAGTCGTAGTCGTAGTTGAACGAGACGCACTTCTCTTGCGAGCGGGTGGATTACCAGCTACAGTCACAGTGACTGTTGCGTATGTCGTGGCAGTTGCAGTCTCGGTATCAGTGAGTGTGTTGGTCGCCACAGTAGTAGTGCAATCCGGTAGAGTGATTGTACTTGTGACCGTGGTAGTGGGAGCAGTAGTGGTAGTGGTGACTGTTGAATCGGTGATTGGGACAAAGGAAGAGCAGAAGGAAGATGCCTTGAGAGCGATCAGGATTGTCTTACAGCTGTCAATAGAATCACGCTTTACAAGCTCAGCGTCCGCCTCAGGAAGGTTTCGTGCTAGACATGTTGCAGCGAGAAAAAGAGCAGCAAGCAGATTGCGAGTCGGAGCCATCGTGATAGGTAACGGAGTTGTTCCTCTTATGAGAGGAATGTTTCTGATGGAAGAGCGAATAGAGAACTGATTTCTGGATGCCTCTGTTCGGTTCATATACTTTTTTCTCAGACACTCTAGGTGGCTGCAGGTTCGGCATGACCGGAGCAGCCCTGAGATAGAGGTATCGAGTTTGCCTGACTCAAAACGGCCAGCCAGCCACAGAAGAGTGCGGATTCAACTCAAGGTACGGCCGAGTCCTAAGTGAGCTAGCTGAAGGCGTCTGCAGAGTTCATATCGGAGCGACTGGATGAGTTTGACGGGGACAATTTGATAAAAAGTGCATCAAGCCGGTCCTCAGGTCGGAGCTGAAAGATGATAAGAGCTAATCACAATCCGCGAGCTCCGATGCCACAAGGTCAATACATATAACTCTGCCAACCAGGTTAGAGAACAGTGTCCAGTACATGCGCGACGTGGCGCGATGGTCAGTGGCTGATATCTCAGCTGAAAGAGTATCACACAAGTGGCAGTCCGCTCGCTCGCTCGCCCGCTCAATTCATGTAGTAAGTTGCCAACTGAAGTCTGTGTCTGAGCAAATTTCAGCTGGAGCAGGAGAGTGGTCTTTAGAGTTGAGGCTAAGGCGACAACTCCCGTACAAACGGGATACACAAACCTTGGTCGAACTCGAAGCAGAGCGCATGGAAGAAAACCTTACTCATATACCCTCTGCTTCTAGAACCTGTCTATAACAAAGCTTCACCGAGCCAAGTCATTGCGGGGGCTTCGAAATACGAGTTCAATGCGACACGAGTCTGCCATCGCCTCAACTTTCCCTAAAGGATAACGAATAACTCACCACGTGTGTGATTCTGACGAAACAAGCAGCCAGCTAATTTGCTTCCGTGGGAAATAACAATCATGACTTTCCTCCCACGGATGTTATGCTACCGTAGACTGTTGACTGACTGGAGGTTGACTCGCAATTGTCGAGAATCTGATAACTAGATTGCCTAGGAGAGGTGAGATGAGAACTTGGTGGGAACTGCATTCTCTAGAATGTTAGGGGCAGTCCACCCTGTACACTCCGTATAGGCGAAGGTGGACGTATCTCGAGCTGGTCGATCATTCGTACACGACAAGACGAGATCGATTGTCAAAGAATTCGGTCACAATCTCCCACGGTATGTGTGTGTTTGTGTGCAAATGTACGTAGGAGTTATTTTCCGCCTCGCTTCTCTTTCGCTTCACCCCAGGTTCACGCTAATTGTCGTTGGTGCGTGCTTTAGCACGAAGTATATCGAGAATGATTTGTTGCATTATGCACCTGACTGCTGGCTGGCTGGCTGAAAGCATCTAATGTGGAGGAAGGGTGGTCGTGAAATTGGATCTAGGTGTAGATTCGGTCATTCTACGTTGACTTGGGAGCGCTGCAAAGTGCACACTACTGTCAACGGCGCCTGACAAAAATACAACCACGTGAGATCCTAACGAGCACACCGACCACCGGAACCTTAATTCCAGTTGACCCCATTGCATCAGGTTGTCACTGGAGTTCAGCTGAAGTAGATCGGGTGAACAACCGACGCACCAACCTTACGTACGTGTGTATGTACCGTATGTACCTAAGCATTCCAATGTCTGTGGCTTCTCCTATTTGACCGAACAATTGACCCTTCATGGTTTCACCTAGAGAAGTCTGGGCTGCTCAGCTTCCAAGCCACGTTTGTGTTCACAAACGAGCATGATACATATTTGTTGTAATCGGTAGTTTCCATCAGATTCTATACTCGCGGTGGCCCTGTCGTGGAGAACAAGTAGTGTCCATTGAACATCTTCGATACCGCAGTCCACGTGACGGTATGTGTCTTACAACGCTACTCTTGCTGTGCGCTGAAGTATGGACATGTAATGGGTCACGGGAACATGGCATTCATTGATCAAAGTAAAAGTCGAAGAGATGCGCAGAGTTTATCTACTAATGGAGTATTTTGCGTTGAAACTATGTTGGGTGACTTGCTACTGACTCACATGATGACAGTCAATTCCTGCTCGGGTCGTCCTCACACATAGACACAATACCACATGCTATTGTTCAGCCCCGTAAGTCCATCGGAATCTTCGTCCCGTGTTTCAATCATAGTGTTTCGCATCCTCCTGAACTCCATTCGAGTCGCGATCCTCCAGCGTAACCTCAAGAAGTCTCATGGATCTCGACACTAGCCTCATGGTTCAACACAAGGGCCAACCCAGCCAAAGCCCCAACCGGCATACTGAGCCACCAATATCCAACTACCAACTCAAACCAATCAATCCATACCGTTCCAGTAATGAACAATGCTCCCAACACAGCCGCGAAACCACAACCGATCACCACCAAAGGCTGAGCAGACTGTAGTAAAGCCACCTCGTAGAAGTGAGCAAAAGCGATCCCGGCGCCTAGAAGTCCGAACAAAGTCGAAAACGACAGGATGTAACGGAGTACACTTGATTTCTCGTCTAGAACTGGAAGAGGGAACTTGGGGTCTGTGACTGCTGCGATTGCTGTTGAGAGTTTGTGTTCGTCTGTATTAGATTTCTTTTCGCTGAGATGATGGTCATCTGTGCGGTGAGGGTTTTCGTCCATGATTTCTGTGGTATGACAATCACTAGGTTGAGAATGACGAACAAACCCAGTTATGTGTGGTCTGACGGAGATAGTTGTGAATGTGTTGTCAATTTGAAGAAATGAATTAGATAAGTTCTCGAGTTAGTAGAAGGAAGAATGAATCAAGATCGATATATGTCTTCATCTAGAGGGGATATTTGGTCCAAGGATTACAATACCAGGGAAGTGATCCCTATGACGATGACTTGCTGAATGCTCATCATGTGACATGTGATTGCCAACTTCGATAAAACACCACATTGGCCAGAAACTACATATCAAGTCAATGTCTGTGAATGCAACGGTGATCTTTGGCTTGTATGTCGCTTCAATATATGGACAGTACTCCTGTTGAGATGTTTATGAATCCTGAACGCAAAACTCCAAGACACTTTCGGGAACTACGGAAAGTTTGAATGACAGACCAGTAAGAAAACGGGTCACGATGCTACTGTATAGCGTAGAGTGACTGGCTATACTCTTCATGGTCGCCGGAACTACCTAAAACAGACCCTTTCTGATGTGTTACTGGATGTCTCCACTGATTGCAACACAATTGTCATTCAATTCATCAAAATCGTGATATTTGGATAGGACAAGGTTCACGCAACGTCCATAGTATCATCGCCATCATCTCTCCCTTCCTCTTCCACCGGCTCCTTTAATTGACCATCAACGTCCATAGCCATTGCCCCTTCTTGACCTCGATTGCGACCTGCAAGCAATTCCCTCCTTACTTCTGGACCAATATCTTTGTGACCTCTTACGAGCAGTAAGTCAAGCAATGCTTCTCTTTGATCTTCTGTAATTTCATTTCGGTATGTCTGAGCGAAGATGAGGAGCGTCTGATGCCAGAGTACCGGCAATTTTGATTCAGTAGCCGCTAGCCCTTCGTCTCTTCCAGCATTATTGCTCGTCTCTTTGGTGGCTCGGAAGCGAAGGAAGTGGAAGACTAATCCGTCCACAACCTTGTAGGGGAGTGCGTACTTCTTGCCTAGCAATATCCTGATAAAGATGTTCGCTGATCCTGCAGCCTCAGAATTGATATTGGATGTTTGTTCTGCACATATCTCACACAGCCGTAGGATTGCTGCCGCTGAGTGAAGGACTGGAATCTTGATTTTTGCAAGAACACTGGAAATGATATGTGCTTCTCTCAAAGTACAACCTGATTCAACAAGCGGAAACAAGAAACCTTTGAAGAATGCTGAAGGGCGGTAGAAAGAGGCTTTCAATGAGTTGTATAGATGGACATTCAATTTCTTCGTCTCTTGAATGTCGTCCCTCACGCGTTCAAGAAGAACCGTATTCAGAAAATATTGACCAGTGGCGGCCGGAGCGGAGATGAAAATCTTTGTTGCCCGATAACATGCATTAGGCGACCAGCGCTCTGGTGCAGTGATCGAGAGGAGTTCGGGCCATTGTGGTAATGTCGGCAAAACCTTGAAAGGTTTGGGCAGTGGTCCTGACTTGTATCGAGAGAGAATTTGCCCAACTTTTGTGAATGTATCAACGACCTTCATTGGTAACTCGACTGCGTCTTCTGGCAGGCCACCCCCAACATATTGTGGTTGTTCGCCGTGACCCATACCGGAGTTTCGTGCTGCATCCAAAGCTTCTTTTTCAGCAATTCTCTGGAGAATAAGTTCTGTAAGGTTTGTTGGCTGACCACTCTCCTCCTCCTCATCGTCATCTCCAGCAGTCGTGACCTGCTCCCTTGTGCTCAGGTTTGCTATCGATGGTGCGAAATCTGCAAAATCATTGCCGTCTGGAAGGAATTTCTTGTAGATGGCTAGTTCACTGGGATCAAGATCTTCTTCGACAATTTCCTCAATCTCTTCCTCCGGCATCCATTCTTCCTCTCCCTCTTGATTTCTGTCGACCGCATCGTCTGTCTCGTCTTCATCTGCGAATCTGGATCCGAAATCGAAGGCGGAATTTGTGACAGGCGTTGCGACTGCTTTTCGGTCTGATGCATCTTCATCTGCAAGGTCTTGTGCTATGGCAAGAATTTTGCGAGATGCTCGGGCATCAATGTAGCCATCTCCGTTGATGTTTTCGTCCGATCGAGACTTTCTCTTGCCAGTAATTGATTTTGTTCGTAAACGGCCGCCCGTTGTTTCAATATCTTGCTCGAGTGGATTGTGACGCCTCTGCGTGGTAGCGAGTCGTGACATTCTCTCAAGAATTGCTGGTCTAGAGGTGTATTGCTGAGATGATAAGGTACGATAACGCGACTCAATCTCTGTGGAATTTGGTACTGGCTGTCTGCATTTACGGCGCTACAAAATTCTTGAGAATGAATGAGTGCGGAGCCAAAAATTGATCACTTATCCGAAGATTTGCCGTTAGCTGGAGCTTTTGTGTTCATAACCGGATACGAAAGCCCGGAGATACCCCAATGCCGTTCTTAAAGAGCATGGCAATGAGCACCAGAGCAAGTTCGAATTAATCACTGCTGCGACTTGTGTATGAGCGACAGTCACGAATCTCAAGCACGTATAATAGATGAGGCAGTTTGCGTGAAAACCGACAACGTATCATGGTCGAAGCAAGTATGGTTGCATGGACAAGCCTGGCATAAGAGAACCTAGAAAGCCACGAAATGAGTAAAATTGGGGCTAGAACGGATATATGCATATGAGGCGTGCATGGCTTTCGCTAGAATCCCGGAATATTCCTTCAGCGAAAGGGCTAGAAACGGAATCGTTCACTAATAGTAGGTGCGCAACAAGCTGATAATTGATAGAAAGGGTACCAAGTAGCACATTCCTGTCGCGGAGTCACACTCGAAAAGGCAATAAAACCTGCCGGGTGCACTCCGCTTAGGTCGATCATGCATACTGACAAGGAGTGATTGCCAAATGTGGTGTATGCCTTTCAGGGACTATGGGATCTCGAAGAAAAAGACCAGATGGCGAACAGTCGAGTCCGGGCGGTTCGGAATAGGTTGACACAATCGTCAGCGTCTGGAATGGCATGCCCCTGGATCTGGACGGCTGTCAAATGGAGGTTGATCGATGGGAAAGAGATTATAAGAGCTCAATACGGTCAGTTCGGATTTAAAAAAGACCGATCTTTGATCGACAAAGCTGCTGTCAAAGTGGATATGGATGGATTGACAACCGGGCGGTCACCCAAAACTATCGTTTGGATGGTCGCAGTACGAGTACAAGTACAGACGCTTGTGGATGTGGAGGGGAAGGCCAAAGGTACCGCTGGGGTCCCCCCAAGGCATCATCATGTTCAGTGTGACGGAGTCTCTGTGCGATGCAGGAGAACGAGGAGAAGAGAAAGAGTGAAATTACTGTGCCGCATGCCCACTGGATACGCCCGTAGGAGAAAAGGACAGAACGCGAGCGTGGTGCCAGTGGTGGTGGCAGAAGGAAAATGATCATGCTCGTGCTCGTGCTCGTGCTCCTCCCACGTTACTTCGTTCTCTAGCTAAAGTAACGTAACCTAACCAGACGCACGGGGCTGCCGTCTCCAATTGGTTCACCTCCACAGAAAGGAGTTGTCGAGTCTCGACCGCGGAACAGTAACGGCAGCAGCAACAGCAGCAGTGAATAATCAATCTCACTCTTCCTCTTCTCTTCTTCGTAATCTAATCCGCAGCCAGGTTTCTGCTTCATTGTCTGGCCTCCTGGATCGCGCTTGGTTCCAGCACTCGTCCTTCTTCTCATTCTTTTCCACGTCCGAAAGATTTTCTGATATCCCCCTCCTTCACCCGAATCAGCCTTACCAACATTACATCCTTCCTGTGAACAAACGTTGTTCAGACACTCACCCCTCCATTCAGACCAGCGCGAGAGACTACGGTACTTGTCACTGCGATTATCAGGGATCAGACGCTGTCTACACACCACACCACACCATTCACGCGTTGCGCCTCATCATCTCAACCTAAGTCGACTCGCGACATTACCCACAAGCTACGAGAAAGGTTCGCACGCGCTATTGATCGACAGTCATATACCATAATATAAGATAGTCAGATCATACGCAGCCAATATACTCGTTGTCGACTACTACACTCGTTTACCGCATCATAATATCGTTCAGATTTTCGATGTCGAACCCACTCGCTTCACGACGCACATACTATTGCAGTCAATAATCGGAATGCTGATCGTTTTGGTCTCTACTCTACGAGTCGAATAAGACGAACGAAATGAGTACCATACTTCTAAACAGTACCCGAAATCCCTTTGAACCTTCACCAGGACACAAGTCCAGACCACGAGCGATGGCAGTACTTTCCGAGACTGGAACTTCACCCAAGTCCAGTCGTGGAGACCACTCACAAGTTACATCCCCCTCTACAAGCATGGGTCCTCCACAGACCAACAGTCCCGAGATCGAACAGGTTGGAAATAGCATGCATGGAAACAAAGATCAAACACAGTCAGGCGCTGGGGCAGTGGGGTCGGCACAAAGCTCGAAGGTGGTGCAAACGGCGTTCATCCACAAGCTATACAGTATGCTAGAAGATCAGAGTATACGACATCTTATATCTTGGTCGAACAGCAACGATAGCTTCGTCATGTCACCATCGAATGAATTCTCAAAGGTGCTTGCACAATATTTCAAGCATACCAACATATCATCATTCGTTCGGCAGCTCAATATGTACGGCTTCCACAAAGTTAGCGACGTGTTCCATACAGGTTCACCAGAGTCAGCTTTGTGGGAGTTTAGACATGGAGGTGGTAGTTTCAGAAAGGGCGATCTTATGGGTCTACGCGAAATCAAGAGACGAGCTTCTAGGCACACTCTGATACATCGAGATTCATTCACAAACCCAAAGCCTGGACCATCGCAACCAGGCACGCCTCAAGAGATTGTTCCGGATATCGATCAGAGGGTGGCTCAACTAGAACATTTGGTATACGATACTCACGCAAGACTGTCCCGTTCCGAGGACAATTACGCGTTGATCAGTTCTCGCTGCCAAAGCTTAACCGAAGGCCTAACGAGATGTCACCAGTGGATACAAGGCTTATCTGGAACTCTACAATCAATAGCACCACAAGACCCTCAATTACGATCAGACATGTCGAATCTACAACAGGAAGTCTCGCGACAGCTTGAGCTTTTGCGATCGATTGAGCCACCACCAGATCATCTGATGAATGGTAGCACAAGGTCCTTTTTTCCAAGCAACCTGAATTCTCTAGAGCCACCCTTATCACCAAGAGGATATGGATTCAGCGATAGTCGGAGATCTTCGATACAGATGGAACCTCCTCCGTTTGGTGGCAGACCACCAGTCCCGCCGATACCTCCACAATTCTCCTCTTCTCCCCGACGGCTTGGATCTATCGGAGGACCCCAGTCTTCCCCTGGGTTCAGCAGACCCCCATTACCACCGCAACATCAACCTCATCCCCTCTCGAACGTGGTAACATCGCCATTGCCAAATCTGGCCAGACGTCACACGTCTGCTGATATTCGAGAACATGGTTGGCCCTTGCCGAATCCGAATAGTAGCGGATCACCATACGCGTCAGGTCAGTCATCTGTACACTGGCAGCCATCATCTCCACAACAAAGTGCGCAAGGTGGCGACCAGCAAATTCGAGAACAATTAGCATCATATGATATCAATGGACCTCGAAGAGATACTATCACCCCTGCGAATCAAGATCAGCTGCCTCCACATGTGGATGCACCTCCTTCGGGATTGACAGCTGACAATCCGCCATGGTTAATGGGACCCTCGAAATATTCCAGATCACCATTTGATCTACACTCAGCGCCAGGCACTCGAAGAAGTAGCATGGCAAGCAATGTGCACAACTTGCTCAACCCCGCTGTCACAGCAGAACGACCTGATGAAGATGAAGACTTCCCAGATGATAGGAAGCGAAGGCGCGTTGACTAAGAATTACACGACTTGATTTGAGCGTCTATTGCGTTTTTGGTCTTGGGTTTTATGATATTGATTCCGATTCTTGTCGTCATATTTTTGTCCATGTTTTTCAAGGGCGGTATTTTGGGTAGGATTCGAATTTGTTCCCGATTGGCGACGGGTTGCGGAATGAAGAAAAGTCATTTGAGTGGGTTGAAAAAGGCTGTGATCTTACGCATCTACCACTGATAGCGGTGATGACGTCCCTTACTATATTGGATGATATAGATCCCGCTCCACGGCGTATAGAAATCAATTTGCTTGAGATCGTTGCCTCGCGTGTGCAATGTGGAAATCCAATATTTGTAACCGACTGATCCAACTAAGCCGAATGGTAATCGAATTTTTTGCAAAACGTGCTCTCTTCTTGTAGATAATAGAAATCTTCAATTCAATTTAATTGGTGAAGAAGCTCGGTCAGTTCATCCATGAATTGGTACATCGATCAATTAACTATTCAATCGTCTTCTCTGTCTGACTTCTTAGCTTTTCGTGCTTGTGGTTGCTGTGGTGCCCTACTCCTCTTCGCCGATCGTTTTGCCAGCATTTCATCAAGATAGCTCGCAGGTCTCTTTTTCGATGATGTTTTCGTAGTCGTGATCACGGTTGTACTGCCTAGAGCATCAATCACATTACTACCAGCGCCGTCAATGGTGTCCTCACTCGTCGTCACCGTCGTTGGAGTTTGAGTCCTTGAATTTGAATTGATTTTCTTCCCGGCGACTTTCGTTCTTCCTTCTGTCTCGTCTTCGCTGTCCTCTCCCCTTTGCGCCTTTCTCGATTGAGGAGGCAGAGGTTTCGAAGCCGTCATCTTTGACTTGAAGGCGTTTTTACCTAGCATTTGCCGTCTTAGTTTGTCATTTGCGCTGAGATGTTGGCGGTCTAAGATGTTATCTCCTGTAGACTTGGGAGCGATGAACCCGAGTCCTGAGTCTCCTTCTTCATTGGCGGAGAAGTCGGACTCATCATCACCTTGAATTTGTTCTTGGTTGATTTTGATTGATGGTTGTGATTGGCTGGTGGTCGTGGTCTTTGAGTTTACACTGGCTTTTAGCCATGAGGAAACGAGACGAGATTCTTCTGCTTCGCGGAGAGCTTGTTTGTTTTGTGCTATGGCTGCTTCCTGCTTTTTATGCTGACTTGTTATTACTGGCATCTTGAGATATATTTTGTGTAGAGGATTAATTTGGCTGTTCTAGAACCTTGGAACAGTCACGAGGCTGCCTGCCAAGATCCATCAGGCTCTAATCCGAGAAGTTGCGCATGCACTTTGCGGTTGCTAGCTCGGTTAGTCTGACTGAATGTTGCTCCTCCCGGAACTTAAGCGATCTGCTTGCGGGAAGGTAATAGACATCCTACAGTTTCAGAGTCCAACTTGCTTGGACTTATTTCTCTAACACAACATACAAACTGTACAAAACGATAACATGTTCAAATTCGGTCAACGCAGCTTGGGCTCGGCCTTGAAAGCCGCAAGGGTATGTCACTGCTCTAGAATTCGGGCATCGACCGTACCAATGTGGAAGCTGATAAGCTGCAATTCCTTAGAAGACACCAGTACGAAGCTCTCTACAGATACAACAACAGCGAAATCTCTCGATACATGAATACCTCTCCGCCAATCTATTGAAACAAGTACGAACATATTCCGAGAAGGAGATGATCAGAAACTTACAATCGACAGTACGGAATTGGTGTACCAGCTGGTGAAGTTGCAAGGACCGCTGAAGAGGCAGAAGAGATTGCAAAGAAGCTCGGTACGGAAATCCTGAATGGGAGAGCTATTGTGCTGACACAAAATAGGTGGAGATGACATGGTTATTAAAGCTCAAGTGCTTGCAGGTGGTCGAGGAAAAGGCACTTTCGATAATGGCCTGAAGGGCGGTGTCAGAGTTGTCTACTCGTACGTCTTTCCTCTATGACTCGAATAGTATCTAACATTCTGCTTTACAGACCGACCGAAGCCAAGATGTTTGCAGGTCAAATGATTGGACACAAGCTCGTCACAAAACAGACCGGTGCCAAAGGACGAATTTGCAATTCAGTATACATTTGCGAACGAAAGTATGCCAGACGCGAATTCTACCTCGCTATCCTTATGGATCGTGCTTCACAAGGACCTGTTATTGTTGCATCATCACAAGGTGGTATGGATATCGAGACCGTCGCAAAGGAAACACCAGAAGCAATCGTTACCACTTATGTCGACATCCACGAGGGTGTAACAGACAAGATGGCAACGGATATTGCTGTACAACTTGGATTTAGTGAAAGATGTGTCGAAGAGGCCAAGGACACCATCCAGAAGCTATACAAGGTCTTCATGGATAAGGATGCTACACAAATCGAGATCAACCCTCTTAGCGAAACTAGCGACCACAAGGTAATGGCAATGGATGCCAAGCTCGGATTTGATGACAACGCAGATTTCAGACAGAAGGAAGTTTTCAGCTGGAGGGATACTTCACAAGAAGATGCTGATGAGGTCAAGGCTGCCGAGTATGTTCATTTATAACATTAGAGAGCTTTCTAACAACTATCAGATCCGGTCTCAACTTCATCAAGCTCGACGGTGATATTGGTTGTCTCGTCAATGGTGCTGGTCTCGCCATGGCTACCATGGATATCATCAAATTGAATGGCGGCAGTCCTGCTAACTTCCTTGATGTTGGCGGTGGTGCTACACCAGAAGCAATCCGAGCAGCCTTCGAGCTCATCACTTCAGACTCAAAAGTCACAGCTATCTTCGTCAATATTTTCGGTGGTATTGTTCGATGTGATGCCATTGCTCAAGGTTTAATCAACGTTGTGGAGAGTATGAACCTCAAGGTTCCAATCATCGCTAGATTGCAAGGCACCAACATGGATCAAGCTGCAAAGATGGTAAGTCTCAACTACATGTTTACTTCTCATCAAGCTAATACAATACAGATTAGCGATGCCGGTCTCAAGATTTTCTCCATCACTGACCTTCAAGATGCAGCCGAGAAGGCTGTGGAGTTCTCTCAACTTGTGAAGCAAGCGAGAAAGAGCAATGTTGGTGTGAGCTTCGATTTGGGAATCTAATCAAGACGAATGTAGTATTGCTTCGGCCATCCAAGTGTCTTCACGTTAATGCTACGGTATAGCGTATCTTTTTCAGGTTATATGAGAATATACTTACGATATCCTATCCTTGCACCTCATGATTGCATCCCTTCATGACAAAGCTGCCTGAACAGAATACATTAAAACAACTTGTAAATCAACTGTCAACGTGAATTATTGACACTGAACGCAGTCGGTATGCGATGCCCCTCAGCTGTTCAACGAACGATATTTGCGCTTCTGAATTAAGCAGGAGTTGAGCATGTAGGAACAGCTCTCCATCTAACGCCGTCGGACTTCCGTAACTCTTATGACACGCGACACTGATCGTATTGTTTTGTTCATCCATTTATTTGTTCCTACTGTTTTCACAGAAGGGTCATGTACTGTTAGATTCAATGTCGATACGGTGGCTCATACGAAACGATCACAGCAGACAGTTTCCTACTTTCTCACTGCGATTCCCTTCCTATCGACCTGTCCACATCGATTCAACCTCATAACGAAGCAAATGTCGAGCTCTTGATATCTATTCACTCCAATCCAACATCGCAAATTCAAAATCTCACTCTCTAGTTCCTAACACCACCAATAACAACCTTGAGCACACCCTCACCCCCAATCCTCACCGTATCAAAAGCCCGCTCAGACTCCTCGAATGGAAAACGATGCGTGATTAGTTTCTTTGGGTCTACTTTTCCGCTGGCGACGAGATCTACGGCTGTACTGTAGCATCCCGTCGTGTAGCGTATTGAGCCTCGGATCGTGAGGTCGCGAATACAGGCTGTTGTTATTGGGAAGGTTACGTTCTGTAGATTTGAGATGTCAGTTCAGCTGAATCTATTCCAGCTGTAGCGTGATGGATGGATGACTGATTGGATGAATGCTTGAGGGGGCAGATGTGGGATTTCATATAGACTTACTTCTCTTCCCATGCCGGCTTGGACGTACATGCCTCCCTTCTTGACTAGTTGAATTCCAGTCTGTATACAAGCTTGTGCACCTGTACATTCCAACACGACGTCTGGACCATCACCTAATCCGAACTCCATCTTGATCATCTCGGCTACCTTCGAACTCCATTCGACTTTTGCGTCTTCCTTGCTGAGTTCTTCAGACACAAATCCCATCGGAGGCGAAGCGAATGTCCCATCTGCGTAGCCCAACTCAGTCGCGAGCGCCATTCTCTTCGCGCTGACGTCTACTCCGATCACTTTCTTCGCGCCGGCTGCTTTCGCCACAGCTTGACATAGCAGTCCGATGGTCCCACATCCGAACACGACGACGTTCTGGTTCAATTTGACTTGACCCACTTTGCAGATTTGGACGCCTACAGCCACAGGCTCGCATAGAGCACCGGCTTCGTCGTCAATATGATCTGGGAGTGGATAGCAGTAGTCCGCGCTGGTGAGATAGTATTTGCTCAGCGTTCCGTTATGAGGTGGTGTAGCGGCAAATACTGTATCGGCACATAAATTGTAAGAGCCACAACGACAGTAATCGCAGTGTCGACATGGGACGCCTGGTTCGATGGCGACTCGATCTCCGACCTTGACGTTCTTGACGCTTGATCCGATTTCGACTACTTTACCTGAGGATTCGTGACCCAGGACTATAGGTGATGTTAAGATGAAGTCTCCTATTCGACCTCGTTGCCAGTAGTGAACGTCTGACATGCAGATTCCTGTTTGGAGGATCTGGACTATGACATCGTATGGTGATATGATGGTTGGCTTGGGAATGTTTTCTAACGCGACTTCTTTTAGGGCCTTGAGGACGAAGGAAGGGTTGCTGTTGAGTGAGGGTGTGTATTCGCCCATATCTACGGTTGTGAGGTTATATTCTGATAGTTCAAAGGGCTGGAAGCTACACGAGAATACAGCAAGGGGGCGGTTTGTAGGAAACAGTCAATAGATAAATGGCTTCGAAAGACTCAGCTTTTGATATATCATCTCATGCTCGGTTTGGAGCCGCGGATGAATTGTGGGACGATCATACACCCGCTGATACTCACGCTGTTCTCTTTCACATCTTTGTGTACTGCTAGCCAGGTACCGACAAGGGCTCGAACCATTTTGTTCACGTGCTGTGAGTGCAACGGTGTCGGTAGACATGTAGAATTCCGTTCGGACCATGGTCGCCGTCGCCAAGTGAGATCGGAGCTCCGCCTCCGTTGGAGGTGTGACTATCCCGCATCATACAGTACAATTTACGGGGAATGTCAGCTCCGTTTTCCAACAATCGTACCGACGGTTTCGCGGCAGATGAGATCTTGCCATTCATTCGATGAGTGATCCTCTTCATCAACTCCATCAGGGAAGTCGGATCATTGATATCAAATGCCTAACTTGTCAAGCGTAGTCCTAGAGGTCACGCACGAGTACAAAGAATGCATTTCCACGAGACACGATGCTAAGCACTTTGATTGCTTCATTCAAGATTCCGAACCACTTCACCCAACGATATGCAGGCTATTTACGCTGAGCTTGTTTCCCGCATCAAAAAGGCGTTAGCTTCTTCACCTCATGAGCGTATACTGGTTGCAGTAGCTGGACCACCTGGCTCCGGCAAGACTACGACTGCTACATATCTTGTTGACTTACTCAACAAGGAGGCATTTCGCTGCGGTGACACGAGAGAAGAACGCGCACAACCATACGCCATCTCTGTCTCTATTGATGGCTTTCACTACACGCGAAAACACCTGGACAGCTTACCGAATCGAGAGGAAGCATACGTGCGAAGAGGAGCTCCTTGGACTTTTGACGTGGAAGAGATCCTCAAGTTCATCAAATCACTCCGAGATTCGAGCAAGCTCTCCGTCGATGCAAGACTGGTCATGAAAGCACCATCCTTCGACCATGCAATGAAAGACCCTGTGGAGGATAATATCAAGATTGGGTCAGCAACCAGCGTGATCGTTCTTGAGGGTAACTATCTGCTTTTAGATCAAGAAAGATGGCGAGACATCAGTCAGCTAGTGGACGTGAAAGTATTTGTGGATGTTGATGTCGACTGTGCCAGAGACAGGGTCGCGCAGCGTCATGTAAAGGCTGGTATCGAGCAAACATATCAGGCTGCATTGGTGAGGTTTGATTCAAATGATGCATTGAATGGGAGCTTAATCAGGAAGAAGTTGATGCCATACCACGTCAGAATAGAGTGTTGTTGAATAATATCAAAATGGTGACTAATGCATGCGTCAGGACATCGAATCTGACTGTATTCAGAAACTCCGCAGTAGTAGCACGACTGGCTCTTCTAAAGGGCGAATGTTCAGGGTTCCGCTCTTAGTCTTGCTTGGACGATGAACCACGCCTTGAGTCACGGCCAGTGATTGCCGGGTCGAGAGAATACTGTTACTAGCTTTCCGCTCGGAGGCATACCTCCGTACTGGAGTCATCGATCCGGATGTTGCAGAAGGAAAAGCGGATACCGGGTCATATGCAAAGACGTCCATAGCGGTGAATCAATTACACAATACAGTACATCCTGAGTGTTGGTTGCAGAAAATCACAAGTCTGTATTTCAATTTCTCTATTCACACTTGAACAACCCGAACTCAAGCACGCAAGTTTAATCAGACGTTTCCCAATTTCAAAAAAGACAACAGGAACAGTCCAGGCTGTCAACATGGTCCTCGCAAAGCCGGCGGATCAGCATGTATTACAAGCTTTCAAGCTGACAGGAAAAGTCGCTGCAGTGACTGGTGGTGCTCGTGGCATTGGTCTTGAGGTATCCAAGGCACTCGCAGAAGCAGGTGCAGACGTTGCTGTCATTTACAGCACCACCAAAGATGCAGAATCGATAGCAGCTGAGATTGCTTCAGCAAATGGCGTCAAGTGCAAGGCGTACAAAGCCAATGTGACCAGCGCGACTGAGATTGAGGCGTGCATCAAACAAATTGCGGCCGACTTTGGCAAGCTTGATATCATGGTAGCCAATGCCGGAATTGCAACGCATTACGCTGCCGAAGATTACACTCCAGAACAATTTAGTGAGATCATGAAAGTCAACCTCGACGGTGCTTTCTACACTGCACAAGCTGCCGCAAGGATCTTCAAGACTCAGGGAACCGGGAACATCATCTTCACAGCTTCTGTCAGTGCCATTCTTGTGAATGTACCGCAAAAGCAGGCGGCTGTCAGTATTAGACCTGGATGCTGTGAGTACAAGCTAACCATTCGCTAGTACAACGCATCCAAAGCAGGATTGGTACAGCTTGCAAGATGTCTTTCAGTTGAATGGGTCGACTTCTGTAGAGTAAACTGCATATCACCAGGCTTCATCGATACAGACATGTTATCTGTTCATTCCAAGGAATGGAGAGATAAGTGGTTCGGCATGATTCCTGCTTCACGACTCTGTGCCACATATGAACTCAAGGGAGTAAGTCATCCTGTCGTTGTGTGAGGATTGACTGACACAACTTCCAGGCATATGTGTTTTGCGCTTCAGACGCATCAAGCTACATGACCGGCAGCAACATAGTGATAGACGGAGCATACACACTGCCTTGAGAAAGTTCCAGCTTTCTTGACTTCTATGGTCATTGCATGCCACTGAATTGATTCATGAAATCATGGATCGCAGACTCATGCAAACCAGAATCATAGCCTTCGGTCTGGTAGCCATCGAGCATGGGCCACATGAATGGGTACAAGCCGTTGAGCTGAGTTTGCGGAGACTCTTGCACCGGCTCACCCCAAGCCATATTGCTCGGACTTTGACCTAGGTAAACTCCACACAGAGACATAATTGTATTGTGGCAACGAACAGCGGCAGGATTTTGATTCGCCATATCCGCAATGACTTGTGAGGCTCGGAAAGTCTGATCTCGCCAATTGGTGGCCTCCAGAGACTGTGGCTCATTTCGGAGGCAAATAACTGGAATCAGGATAGCTTGGAATAGAAAATACAGACAGTACCAGCAGGCCATATTCGAGTGTCGTTCTTTCTGCCAAAATTCTGTTATCAAATCAACAGTTTGGGAAGCTGCTTCCAGGCAACGTTGTATGGCTATCTTGTCGTAATGAGACGGTCCATCCTGATCAGTGTGTTCATTGCTATTCATCTGTTGGGCCTTTAGCATGTAATGTCGTATAACAAAATGCCGATACATCAGAATACGAAAGTTCCGGTACCGCCAGCGCAGAATGGCGTGACACAGACGATACTTTGGTGGCTGTTGCACGTGCTCTTTAAAATAGTCCGGTAGATCAGCGATCCATTGTGTGATACATCGATCGTCCATATCCAAAAGCTCCTTCGATTCAGGGAATGGCGTTGATAGCAGCCGAGCGTATATCGTGACCGTCGCAAGATGAAATTGAGCTTGACTTCTTACGTGCGAATACAACGTAGTTTCATTGGCTTCATGTGGACTTCGTTGTGTGGACGTGGTTATATCGGTATCATGTACGTTGAGTGGGAGATTGACCTCCACACCACCTTCTGGAGAATCTAGCGGTCGGGAGAACGTGATGCAAGCTCCAACATCAAATACGTAGAGAGCCCACCACACTCGTCTTCTCATCTCAAGCATCAATGGCTTCGAATGCCAGGTGGCGAATTCTTTGTGCAACCCAATACCCAACGCGACTCGCTTCGCCAATCCAGTATAATTGTAACCAGAATTTGGCTTATTCCTCTTTTGCACATAGTTTGATATCAAAGTCAAAGCCTGTACAAACGCAAGATTACCTGTCTCAAGCATATCAATGGATATACGAGCCTTTGCCGCTTGGAACAGAGCAATGTCTGTATTACCCACTGTTTCTGCGGTCGTGAATGCACCTAGTGCGGCAATAATGTATAGCAGTACATGCCAGGCTCTGTGTTTTGGTCGTGGGATTATCTCCATGAACTGCAGTTGAACATTAGTACATGTCTTTCGATCGAGAGTCGGAATCTTACCTGAGCTCGGAATGTCGCTTCGTGTACAATGGGATAGCTGACATGATAGAGGGAAAAGTATGCATCCACGAACGGCTCAAGCTGAGAAAGTGTATAGATCACCTTTGGTATCGGACTATGTTGCATGGATTCATCCCCTTGTACTTCTTCACCAATCTCACATGTAGAAGTTGTTTGACCATCTGCGTCCGCCAAACGAAGCAGAGCCGCTCCAGAGGCTACACCAAGGTAGCCACCCTTGCTACCATTGGCCAAGCTGGCCATGCCATCCGCGTTACTGTTGAATGTAGCATTCCGTTCATCCCAATCAAAATCGTCCGACGCAGGTGGGGCTTCGAGAGAGAATGTTGGGCTGGGCTTCTGAGCCGTGGTCAGTGAGTATCTCACAACCTTTGGTGCAGCAGGGTGAGTAAACCTATATGTCTCGTTCACTGTTG
The DNA here is from genome assembly GCA_032357745.1 of Camptophora hylomeconis. Taxonomy (NCBI): domain Eukaryota; kingdom Fungi; phylum Ascomycota; class Eurotiomycetes; order Chaetothyriales; family Chaetothyriaceae; genus Camptophora; species Camptophora hylomeconis. The sequence goes on along the minus strand of JAOTMB010000037.1, from coordinate 44,624 downwards.
AGCGCTGAGACACGGTAGTAAGTGTTTGAGGGCCAGGTACAGGCTCAACGAGTGCAATTTGACTTGAATTCGTCAATTGTTCTGCTAGATTGCTCACACTGCTTTGGTGAGGTTCTGAGTCGGATCGATGTTGTGAGCCACCACTCTGCTCTACAGCTATGTGACCATTAGCAGTAGGTCTGACTGGAGTATTCGACCTTCTCAAGAGATCCTGGGCTTCGGCCAGCTCTCGCTCTAGTTCGGCCACATATTTTCGGGTTAAAGGTGTCTTTGCCGGCTTGTCGTACGAACACGATCGGTTGCTGTGTCTAGAACAATTGCTACACTCAGGCTGTGCCCTATCGCACTTGGCCTTCCTCTGTCTGCATTCAGTGCAAGAATGTAGGATCTCTCTGCTCCGATCATGTGATGTACTCTGCAGCTCCATGCCGCTGATAAACAAGTCAATGTGACCAGTAGACACGGCGGTGTGTCTCCGTCCGCGGTTCACAGATTACCGAGAGGAGCGGAGCACGATTCTAGGACAGCGAGCTTTATCTCTTTGGACCTGTCAATGAGGCGAGTGATACCCATTGATTTCGACTCACGCGTATGAAGAAGAGTGAAAGTCTAGGGTCGCTCGCTGTGGTGAACGGGACTTTTTTCGCCTCCGCAGTTCCCCATATTCGAGATTTGTGTCCACTAATGCCTATCGCGACATCTGAGAGAGCATCTTCTGATAATCTTTTTCAGCTATTTCATTTCTCCATCGGAATCACCATTCTGTCGCTTGATGCTCATACGGTTACTGCTATCCCCAAGACGCGTGCGGAACATTTTGTAGATATGACACCCAAGCAGAATTGTTGCCTACTCGGTAATGTTTGGTGAAACGCGTGTCATGAATTCGCGTTGAGCATTGCTTGGCGGTGATTGAACTCCCATCGTGCAATCAAGTCTTGTGCTACTACTAGTCTAGGACAGTTGGGCTATTCGCGGCCATTGATTGTCAGCGTACGCATTCCATGTATCTAACTGATCTGTAGTTTTAGCTTCAATGTTGACCCTGCTACGGCATAAACCCTAGAGCTCGCGATCTCAGGTCTCGAATCTGATTTTCAAAGATTCAGCTACACACAACAATTGCTGCTGGGATCCCCGGGGATTGGACACGTAAACATAGGCATTGAACACAGATCTGTGGTTGTATCTATGCAACATACTTCAAGGCCAATGTCGGATGAGTGATAATTATTCGTTGAAGGCAAGATGGAGAAGTTCCGATATCAGCCATTAGATTCAGATCAGTCAATGATTCGGCTTTTCAAGATCCGACCGTCTTCTGATTCTTCTGCATCAATTCAGCTTGATCTCTTCCATGTTAGGCTGACACACAGTTCGATCTATCATGCGCTTTCTTGTACTTGGGGTTCTCCCTCAGGCACATCTAGCCCTGAATGGGACGATCTAAACAATATTCTTCCTATTCAAGTGAACGGTAAGCATGTTCAGATTAGACCTAATCTGTGGTCTGCCTTGATGAATTTCAGACAATGCTGGTCATCAGACATCAATCTCTGGGTAGATGCTATTTTTATTGATCAGGAGAACCTCGACGAGCGAAGAGACCAAGTGCAATTGATGAGACAGATCTACTCTTCCGCTGCCGGTGTCGCCGTTTGGCTCGGACCAAATCCTCCAGATGGCTCATTGTCGAAGGCACTGTTCAAAGTCCATCTAATTTCTCAATGTTGGCGGGAGCGAAAGCCATCGTTACAAGTTCAGCTGATTTCAGACTCTGATACTGAGAATTATTCTACAGTTCTCCAGGAGCTGTTCGATGTGGGTGGCCACATGACTTCATCATGGAATCAGATCCCTTCGCTATTTACAGGATCATGGTGGAAGAGAGCGTGGACCTTCCAAGAGGTTTGTGTCGCTCCTGGACTTGTTCTTATGACAACGGGTTGTACGATCGGCTGGTCAGAGATAGAAGATTTACGTTCAACCATTCTACAGACTATTCTTTCCATGCAAAATCGGAAGTATGTTAATCACAAGTCCATCATGCAAATTTGTGAGTACCTGCTCGAAAGCATGAGACCATTTGAGAAGTTACGAGACGCCATAAATGCTTTTGTTGGAGCTAAATCTGATGACAGAATGCCGAGCATGATCTCAGTCCTTTCGAAATTGCGGCCAAGAGAGGCCACGGTTGGCTATGACAAAGTCTATGCCGGCTTGGGCCTGTCAGATGCTGAAACTTCGATCATTCCAGACTACAAACTGAGCGTGCGAAAGCTTTTCTTCCAGACAGCCATTCACTTGATTTCCGCGAACAGAAACCTCTGTCTTTTCGCACATTGCAAATGCCCGACGGTATTGAAGGAGATGCCATCCTGGGTACCGGATTGGACAGATAGAGAAGATCTTGAGCGAGTTCCATGGCCACAAGTTGGTGTCGATAGCTTTGACACCGGTCCTGCAAAACCACTCTATCATGCTGGTGGTCGAGATCAGTCGATAAGTTGTCAAGCTCATGCGACAGGAGTACTCTTGCTCGAAGGCTGTATCTTTGACGACGTCTCTTTTATCAGCACAGCGACCAATGATGGCAAAACCATGAGCCGACGGGAACCGAACAAAGAAGCGGTTAGAGGAAGGTCTGGAGACAAACAGAGTCAAGACCATGGAGGGCATTCAAATATAATACGAGATGTGATAAATGACACCGCATGGCTATATGAATGGGCAAATCACCAGAACCACAGCAAATCAAACTATGACTTTATCAGACGGGAATCTTGGCAATATGAAAATGAACAAGGACCCGATCAATTCAGACATCTAACATATGTACCAACCAATGAGTCGTTGAGTAATGCGTATCTCCGAACTCTTGCTGGCGATGTACTATTCGATTCTTCATCGAGGCATGACATTCGCATGCCCGAAGAACCAAAGCACATACTTGTTCCTGGAATGAGTCTCGACAGCGCTCTCGGAGTCAGACTCGGAGGCAGAAGGTTTGCTGTGACGGAAATGGGTTTTCTCGCCTTGGTCCCAGACGCAACCCAGGTCGGGGACAGATTGGCAATCATAGTAGGTAGTGAGATTCCAATCATTATTCGACATTCCGTGGATGAGTCACACTATCTGATAGGCCAGTGTTATGTTCATGGCATAATGGATGGCGAGATGTATGATGTTATGAAAGCAAAGGACGGATTTGGAACAATCAAGCTTGTATGAGATCTCGAAACAACAAACACAAAGGCTTCATTCAGTGTCATTGCGGTGAAGCTAAACACAAATATATCCACCATCGATGACTAAGTCAGCACCAGTAGTGTAACTGCTGGCATCACTGGCTAGGTATAAGTATGCACCTTTGAGCTCTCGTGGATCTCCATCTCTTCGCATGGGAGTGTAGCCATACCATGCCTCTTTCATCTCGAATGGACAATCCGCACTAATTGCGGTGTCGATATACCCCGGGCTGATACAGTTAACCCTGGCGAAGTCTACGAATTCCACAGCCAATGACTTCGCAAGATGAATGACTCCGGCCTTGCAAGCATTATAGCAAGCCTGAACATATGGTAAGTAGATGCACTTTATGGACGGGGGAGTCTTGAGTTCTTACCTGTTGCTGTGGAATATTCGCTGCATGACCACTCATGGAAGCGGTGAAGATTATGTTGCCGCTTCCCTGCTTCCTGAATATCTCTCCTGCCGTTCGTGCGCAGTAGTATGCACCACTGAAGTCTACATCCACCACTTTGTGCCAGTTCTCGAGCTTGTCATCTAGACCTCCAGCTTTTGATGGAATACCAGCATTGGCAATCATGACATCTAGTCTTCCAAAGTCCTTGACGACAGCATCCACTGTTGCTTGGACCTGATAAGCGTCAGTTTCCTACCATATATTGAATAGGTCTTTCACTGACCTCTTCAAACTTCTCGACCGCGCACTGATATGCCTTGCATTTGACGCCGAAATCTTTCTCAATGCTTGCCGCCAGCTTCAATGCTTGTGACGAAGTGTGATACCACAGAGCAATATCTGAACCCGCTTCTGCCAAAGCACGACCAACTTCATATCCAATACCTCCGCTGCCACCAGTGATGATAGTGACCTTTCCATGCATATCAAACATCTTGAACACACTGTCTTGTATCGTGGATGGATTTGCCCTCCGGATGCTCTTTGGTGTAGAGATGGAACCCATTTTGTCGGTGACTTCACGTGCAGACTCGATTCGGGCAAATAGAGATGGAAGGAAGCTGAAGAGGACGATATTAACGGAGACTGTTAGCACTCACCTGGCTCCTGTCGAGCTTATGTGTACGTAGACTTCATGAGTCCGACACGTATTCGCACTTCTCACGCGTCGCGGCCGTCATTCGTTACAGATATGCCGATTATGTTCAATGAGTACGTCGAAGTCTCGAGTATTGACAGTGACCTGGTCTTCCAGCCGCGACGCAAGTCCACTCATCCGGTAAACCAACCTCCGTGCACATTTCGTGTTGTATCAGAATGCCGGCACTGAAGCTCCGCCAGGTCAAGAGCGCCACCAGAAACGCAAGGTCTTACGGCAATCTGAGCTCCGTACCTCGGGTCTCCGCTCCGACATGACAATGATCTCTCCTCATAGGCTTACCAAAACATCGGCAATCGACACGACAGTTTTTCGCACGGAGTCACTTCTCCAGGTCGTCTATGATGGAGCACCCCAGGAATCTGGAGACTAGCGCACAGCGGAACGACATGGCTGGGGATGCCTCGTGGTTTTCTATATCAAGACATCAATTGCCACGTTGATGTTGATCTTTCCTCACACTTCAAAGTACAAAGACAGCACAATTCTACCGAGGAGAATATCAAATCCTGAACAAGTTCGACGAACGGGATCATCACCGCGATGAAGGACTCACAGATCATTGGCGAGGCTTTCGCTGCTGTACTACCACAATACGATCGTCCATGGTACAAAGTGCCGCATCTTCTGAAGCTCAACCTCATTCTAATTGTTCCACTCATCTCCTCAGCTGTGGCTGGTTACGATGGTAAGTGAACATCTTATTGACACAGCGAGTTATGACTTACCACTCACAGGTTCTTTGATGAACGGACTTCAAGCAACAGCAGCATGGAAAAGTTATTTCGGCAACCCAGCTGGTTCAGTCCTCGGAGTCGTCAACGCCGCACAATCTATTGGCTCAGTCATCGCATTGCCCTTCGTCGGAACACTTTCTGACAAGATCGGTCGACGCCTGACTCTTCTACTGGGAGCTCTAACTATCATCGTCGCCTCCATCATCCAAGCAGCATCTGTCAACTACGCCATGTTCATCGTCGCTCGTATTCTGGTCGGAGTTGGAAGTATGTTAGTCGTTCAACCAGCTCCCATGCTCATCACCGAATTATGCTATCCAACCCACCGTGGCAAATACACTTCCTTGTTCTGGACTTGTTATTACTTTGGTGCAATTCTCGCCGCATGGACCACATACGGTACACAAAAGCACATGAACACCTCCAACTGGGCCTGGCGTGCACCATCCATTGTTCAAGCTGGCTATCCAATGGTTCAAGTCATCTTCTGGTGGTTCCTACCCGAATCACCACGATGGCTCATCGCCAACGGTCGCTCGGAAGAAGCAAGGAAGATTCTCGCTCGTTACCATACGGGCGGAGATGAAAGTCATCAACTACTCGCATACGAAATGCAGGAGATCTCCCGCACCATCGAATTAGAAAAGGAAGCCAAATCCACCAGATGGTCTGCTCTGATCTCTACACCAGGAAACCGCAAACGAACCTTGATCGCAGTCTGTGTCGGTGGCTTCGCACAATGGAACGGTGTAGCCGTCGTCTCATACTACCTCACACTCGTCTTGGACACAGTAGGAATCACAGACCCAGACACGCAAACACTCATCAACGGCATCCTACAAATCTTCAACTTCGGCGCAGCCGTCAGCGCCGCCTTCCTGGTCGACCGTCTAGGTCGACGCACATTGTTCATCTGGTCCGGTTTAGGCATGCTTGTATCATTTATCATCTGGACGGCATGCTCTGCTCTATTTGACGAGAGAGGATCAAAGGCAGCGGGTATAGTGGTCGTGGCCTTTGTTTTCATCTTCTTCTTCCACTACGATATCGCATACACGCCCCTCCTGCTTGGATACCCGACAGAGATCTTCCCATACTCACTCCGTTCCAAGGGTTTGACAGTCGAACTTCTCACCGTCTACGGTTCTCTCATCGTCCTGTCGTTCGTCAATCCAATTGCTCTCGACAACATCGGCTGGCATTACTACATTGTCTTCTGCGTTCTCTTGGCCATCTTCTTCGCGGTCACGTACTTCCTATTCCCGGAGACTAAGGGATATGCTCTTGAGGAAATTGCTGAGATCTTTGATGGTCCGTCGGCTACGAGACAGGTTCAAGAATCTGCTGCGAGAAAAGCTAGTAGAGTTGAGAATGATGTTGATTCGGAGAAGACTGATATTCAGCATCATGAGGTTAGTATGAAGAGATCGTAGGGTTGAGGACAGATGTCACGATGTTGTATTGATCATAAGTCAGACATGAATTCATTGCGCCTTGACTATTGGTTTTGTATCTTGCCTTGTGTGCCACAGGCATTTCGCAGCTCAAACATCTGCTGTGAAATCTCTCACCAGAACGCTTCAATCCGTTCGATGTCTCCATTCTCGACACCGCCATTTTTCATGATCAATCAGTCCTGCCCTTTCCAGTGACAATATCCCAGGTCCTATCCCTTCTGCGCTAGAAGTAAAGCTATCTCGTGTCTCGATACCAACAACCCCCTAGCTGAACTTGTTGGAACCAATAGTGAACGTAACATCATTAGCATAGGAACCAGTACTATCCCACGCGTGTGGTCCACCTTGTGCAGCGAGATATCCGACATTACCATAGTGACGGAAATACTTGGCTGGGTAGTTCCATGATCGTATTGAATCACCTGAGCCGCCGAGACCAGCTTGTGTGCAGAACGTGGCGTCCTCGCTGAATTGCTTGCTGCCGTCATTACTGCCAATGTAAAGTTGGAAGCCGTTGTGGTGGATGTAGCTACCTGGTGTGTCGACTGACTCGAAGGACCAGCAGTTGCTGTTGCCGAGACCGGTGCGGACCGTCCAGGTCGCGGTCTGTTGGGTTGCTGTACTGCTTGAACCTGATATGACTTGGGTGTTGACGTTGGTACCGTTGTGTGCGAGATAGCGGGTGGTGTAGCCTGGCGTTGTGACGTGGAATGAAACTACTGATCCGGAGCTTAGTGATGAGCCGGTATTCAATTGTCCTGCTACGTAACCGGCGGCGATGATGTTGGACTGCACAGAGTTTTCTGTTGCGTCAGATGGATAACCGGATGTCATGACACCTTCGTAGAATGTGCCTTGAGCACCGTTGCTGTTGTCACCACCGATACCGAGAACAATGGAACCCTCCTTGTACATTGGTTGGTAACCATTTGGACGAGCACCGTTGTAGACTGTCGACAAGGAGCCAGAGTTGGCATTGCCTCCACGTATGGCCCATTGGTTTGGCTGTCCCTTGACGACCGCGGTGAGAAAGCGGTTAGTATCTGGAGGGTCAGCGTTGTTCTTTGAGATGGATTGCCCGGAGAAGAGACCATTCTCTAAATCGGCCATGACCCATGGTCCAGTGCCAGCTCCAGATCCCCATACAGTACAGGTACCGAAGTATATAGCTTCCATATGACCATCGCCTGTATCGGTGTTGCTGGTTTCGGCGTTACCGTAGTCGAAACAACAAGCATCATTGAAGTGCGTGCCATCCATGACTGCATACATTCCCTCAGCTTGATCTCCTGTAGCTATGCCAGTAGTCTGATCCCTACGATATCCTGTACCGGGTGAGACAAAGACACCGTATGCCTTGTTGCCATTCACTGTAACGGGAGCACCAACGGCTCCGGCCAAATCATCGGACCCATCAGACTGGGGACCGTTGAAGCCACCCTTGGGAGCCCTGGTCAGATGGTTCCCCTTTGATGACTGATCGTAGATGATCGAGATCGAGCATGTCGCACCGCTGCAGAACTTGTCCTGAGCAGCGGCATTTGCTACACCACCAGCGGACAAAGGATAAATGTTGGTCGTGGATCCATCATTGTTTCGCGTCAATTGATAGAGTGGTCCATTAAACGAGCTGTATAGCGCACGAGTGGTGCTGTGAGCAGCGACACAGGGGGTGTTACCTGAGGCATAGATGTCGCAAGGTAGAGAGGCGGCAGCCGCGAGAGATCCTGTGGCAGCAATACCAAGAGCAAGACTTCGTCTCAGAGGCATGATAATTGTCTTGCCTCGTTCGAATGAAAGATCGAGAAGGATTTTACTTGATGTCTGATTCTCTGCTGGTTTGCTGAGTTGTTCTGGTTGAGATCTTGAATTGTTGGTAAGAGACCAGTCTATTTATCCATCCTCAGAGCTGTCTCTCTTCGCATCGGACCACCAAGGATCTGTCAGTAAGGGCAACGAGTATGATTTCGAGAAAGACTCCGGTGTTCAAAACTTTGACTGTTGAAATACTGGAGTAATAGACTCCGGGGTACAGAACTCTGGGGTAATAGTGTCTAGTGTAATAGATTTGATAGTGATAGACATCGAGGTACTGCACCCCGGTGGAGGAAATGTGGAGAACAGGGACCATGAGTATACATCAGAGAAATTGAAATCCACCGTCTCTGCGTGAGTGGGAGTGCTGGTTTGAGACATTCCGACATAGAGACAGGAACTGGAGCTGTTTTTGATAGTGCTGCAATGGACCTCGTGAGTATCAAGCCTTTTGAGTTGCTTGTCCTAGGTTTGCTCACCGATTCCAACCTTACGCTTGCAGAGCGCATCATGGTGATGCTGAAGAGAACATGCATTCACGATGTTAACGTGGTGAGCCGTGTACACATTGCTTGACTATACATTTCAAGTACACACCCATGGTGCAAAATATTCATAACGAGTTTCATAAAACGTGGATTGCGACCTGTGTATCCGAAATTCAAACAAGTTGGGTGTATCCAAGACTTCTGGAAGAAGTGTACTGAGCTTGTTGACCGTAAGCTTTTCTTTGCGAGCTAGTGCAGGTGATCATCAGCATAGACGAGGTCAGTAACATCGAAATTAGCCAATCAAGACCCACAGCCCTCGATTGAGGATGAATGACTTGCTTAGCAGATCAAGATTCAATGCCACCATCCTGGCTTCGTGCGAGTTCATAGCCCTCGATGACCTTGAGCAGGTCACTAGAGCACCTTTTCCAGCAACTTGACGCTATTCGCGTCTGCACTCATTGTGGATTTCTCAAATTTACTCTAATCTCGGTGAGACAGCGCTGATAGTTACCTCGAACGATACGCACAGCGTGAGTGTGGACAAGAGTTGTGCAGACGACAGAGTGGTACATCTGATGTTCGGGTTTGAGGCCAACAAAGTCTCTTCCCTGCCAGACGTGAGAAACTCAAGTGTAGCCTTAAGATGTATGGAACGCTTGTCAATAGTGAAAGACTAGAGGTCCAGCGGAGCGCAGTGATTCCCATCCCGGCAGGTGAATGCAACTTCGGACGTCGTTGTCAAAATTGTGGGTGTCCAAGGCGAATGACGATCCTCCACCGGGAACTACCCAAGTTCATGTTGATAGGTCGATCATTGAGACGCCAAAGTGGCTTGTAGATATTATCCGTGCTGATCAGGAGAATAATCAAGCGCGTGACACCGGATCAGTGATAGTTCACCACCAGTCATGCGTTCAATCAGAAATGTGTTTAGCCTGAGCTCCGAAACTTTGGATGAGTTTGGAAGAAGTTGATTGCAGCTCACAGGGTTGATGATCGACATTGCATGTTGGTCCTAGGTAATGGGGCCATCTAGTGTACGTTGTACTCGGCAGATCGATACACAGCGAAAAAGCTGGAGAGAACATTGGCCAACGTCTACGTTTGATGTGTGACAGGAAGAAGCCAGACACGATCATTCCCCAAGGACATACATGTGCAACCAGCCGTATCGCTCGACCAATAGTACCTGTAGCGAGAGATTGCAGATACACAGGCTCTTAGAGGGGATCATTGACGACGCTTCCCAGTCCGATGAAATCTGGACGACATTCAGATTTTCGCATGGAGAGTATACTGGCAGCAGACCAAAACGCGTCGGCGGTAATGCACATAGCAGCACTCTCACCAGTATCAACTTCAAGGCTGAGTATGCACGGCTCGGAGTCAGCTCTCCGTGCTCTCCGTCCCACAGCTACATGAGACAAATCAAAGGTATGATATATAACTGGTGAGAGCTCAGAAAGCACTCAGATAATGTAAACTGGCCTTTGACGGCTAGCCAGCCCTGAATTGAGGACCGTCATCAACCAACCAATCTTTCGCAGCCAAGGCCTTTATTATATAAGCCAATCAGAATACTCGTTTCACTCGAGTACACATTGATCCTTTGTGTTTTTCACGTTCAAAATCCACAACGTCGTATCAACGATACTCGACAACGCAGCGGCTTGAGCAAAAATGTTCACTTTGAATCCATTGCTTTACCCTCTAGGGGGGTCAAATAGCAAAAATTGGACATTATGGGAATTGAACCCATGACCTTTCACATACTCTGTAGCTACTACGATGCGAAGCGAAAATCATACCCCTAGACCAAATGCCCGATTGCAAATGTGTGACATTTCCAAGCATTGCTCGAGGTCAGAAAAAATATATATGTCAAAGACAGCCCACGAACACAGGCGAGTTTGATGGCTTGGCATCTCTTTGGGTTGGTGTCCGAATTTAATTCTAGTTCGCATCATCGGCTCACCGGCACGATTACCAGATTTTCCAAACCTTCCTTAGATGCCGCACTCCCAACTCCATCTGACTCGTCAGCATGCAGCTGTTATCACGACCTTTCGAATTCAAGATGGGCGATGCACTTCCTTCTATACGTCTCTTGTCCTGGCCACCTGGTACCACCTCGCTGGAAAGCACTGTATAGTTCATCATTGCTGAGTCAGTCAATATCTGAGATCGCCCCTCCATCTTGACGTCCCAACTCGAACCGTCGGACATCATATCATGAGCAACGACTTACAGCATGCTGGACAAGATATGAGACTAAGGCTATCCCAAACGCCCCCGGAATTCTCTCAGGGACAGAATGGTACGGAGCCATGGTCTGCCATCAAAACGGGCCCGGTCCCGTCCGCACCTCACAATACCCTATCGTTGAACCTCAGTCCATCAGGCTCGAGTCAGTTATACTCTCGGCAAAGGCGTCGAATCGATAGCTCCGATTATGGAACCCATTATCTTCCATGGTCCAAGCGGATGAAGCATGTAACTTGGGCCTACTTCACTCTCACTATGGCAACTGGAGGAATCGCAAACGTGCTGAGCTCAGGTCAGTAACTCCTCAAAACCTGCTCATCTCCTTGCTCACCTTCGTAGTCCCATTCCGGTTCCGCGGCTTGGACACCATAGGTCTCATCTTCTTCTTCCTGAATATTGTGCTCTACATTATCATATGGTGTATGATCTTGACACGATTCTATCTCTATCCTCAACTTTTCAAACAGTCAATCACTCATCCGACTGAATCTCTTTTCGTTCCTGCTTTCGCCGTCTCGTTTGGCACCATCCTCATCACAATCGTGGAATATGGCGCTAATCACGCCGGACAATGGTTGCTCGAAACTGTTACCATATTATTTTGGTTTGATTGTGCATTAGCTATCATTCTCAGTATGGTCATTTACATGATCTTATGGTCTACGACATCATTCACCATCGCTCAGATGACCCCGATTTGGATTTTTCCAGCCTATCCCCTTTTGATCATTGGTCCTCACGCTGCTAACCTCTCCGCACGTGTGACATCTGCCAAGTCAGCCATTCAGATTATTGTCGGTGGTTTCACTATACAAGGGACAGGTTTTCTTGTCGCTCTGACAATCTACAGCTCATTCGTCTATCGCCTCATGACAGAGAAACTTCCTGCTGAACGACTCCGACCTGGTATGTTTGTGTCCGTTGGACCTTCAGCCTTCACCGTATCAGGTACTATCGGGATGGCATCAAATCTTCACAAAAGCATTGCGACAAGGGATTACTACATGGATGTTCCAGGTCTTCTAGCAGCTCAAGTCCTTCATCTCGTCGCAAATTGGATGTCTCTCTGGCTCTGGGGTCTGGCCATCTATTTCTTCTTCATCTCTCTCGCCGCCAACACGTCTTGCATAAGACCCAAACATCACGTTCCCTTCGCAATGACATGGTTCAGCTTCGTCTTCCCTCAAACCGCGCTGTGCACATCTACGTTTGCCATTGCGGAGGCATTCGATGCTCAAGCTATTCGCATACTCGGCTGTGTCATGACAGTCCTATTGGTCATAGTATGGTTCTGTGTCGTCGGAATGATGATCAGGGCAGTCATAAGGAAAGACATTCTCTGGCCCGAGAAGGGCGAAGACAAAGCGAATGAAGGTGGATTCCGACCTGAAGGGAGCTCAAATGATGAAGAAAATGGTATTCCTGCTGTGAATAGCAAGACGCAGACGAACGGTGTCTCGGCAATGAATGGTCATACATCAAACCACACCAATGGAGAGAGGAATGGATACTCAGCATCAGCATCCCACAGACTTAGTGACGGTGCATTGTCGCCGAGATCTCAACAACGATTTGCAATGGGCATATCACCTGAATCAAGTAGGCCACATCGAAGATCATGATCTGTATACTTTTGTTAGCTGTCCACATTGGAATGAGGTAGAACTTCTGAGAAGCGAGTTTGTAAACATTATCACGAATAAAAATTCCATTGCTCAATATATACCTGTCTGTACATAGTTTGTTCTTCAAATCCTCTTATATCATTATGCTTATTCGATTTACACGAGTGCCCCTCCTGAGCTCAAGCACACGAGATCAAGGTCCAATCATCTCCACTCCATAACGACATCGACGAACCTCTGGTCTCAAGCGAGCAGAATCTCCTCCCATCGCGCTTCCTCGCCTAGACTTCTCTCCAAAGCATTAACATGGAGTACGCCGAGACCTCTTCTTTCGTAGACAATTGGATCTGCCGATCCGATCGTAGTACTCGAGTTTGTTTTCGAAGTAACAGGGACGACTAGTAGTACGTTGAAGACATCGTGATGGTACCATTGACCTGGTTTTGAGCATGGAGGGAAGGATGGTTCCTTTTCTGTCTTTGTACTCTTATCTGGATCTAGATCTGTGATTGGTATCGAAAAGGGTCCTAAGTTTGCGTCAGTTTCTCTGTTAGAAGATATATTATCTGTGTCGGTAGAGCTCGGTAATGCATCTTCGATGATATTATCGTCAACGCTGCCATCTCTGCTGTCGTCTTCATGTTCGTCTTCTGGTCGACTTGATTCATAGGGAGATCTGATGCATTCTTCTGGTAGAGAAAGAGCTGAGACAGTTCCGGGTAACCCATTTGAACAGATGACCAATTTGATTGTTCTGTCGGAGTTTATTTCTGAAGGCGAAACTGTGCGATTGTCCCAGATCAAACCACAGACTTGAGCTTGGTTGTCTAGAAGAGGGAAGTAATCTTGTTGGTATGAATTAGTGGGATGGTTGACTGATACACCTAGTTGATAACATGTAGTGATTGTGTCAAAACGGAGGGTGCCTGGTGAGAGGTCTTGAGTCGAGATTTGGTACTTGGGTGTATTGGTAGGTCGAATTGGGTGTGGTGGGTACGTCTGAGGTGATCGGCCGTAGGGATTCTCCGGTGTTGGCCAACTGTATTGAGGGCATGCTTCCTCCATCTCTTCATCCTCGCTCTCTTCTTCCTGTTGACTGTCACGTTGATCAATATTTTCGCCTCGTGAATCGTTGTTTGGGTAGTTTGCTATTCTCAACACGGTGTTCGATCTCGAGGAAGTCATACCATCTCTGATGGGATTCCACATGCTTACAAAATCATGCTTATCATCTAAAACCTGCCAGTCAATCCATGTACCGTTTCTCAACCAGTACTGATCGAACTCAAAGGTGTGTTGATTCGCAACCATACTATATCCCTGCCAACCAACCCAACTCCAGCTGGGAAATCCCGGTCTTTTAATCAGCTTCTCCGAGAGGACACCATTCCACAACAGAGCCCAATCAAACACACATGCTGGCAATCCATACCAGAATCTTGTATCGTCCATAGACTTCGCGAGCACCCTCTGAATGCCAGCAAATGCATTCAGTGCATCTGACTGATGTGTAAGTTTGCGATCAGTATATGCCGTGACAAATTGTTGATATCTCAGAAGAGGCAAGGGCTCTACCGTACGTCCCAGAGTGTTGGCGCCATCAACAACCTCGAGCTGATCACCTAGCTCCGTGTGAATGTCTTCACGCCATAGTGCTGCTCGACAACGGAAGTAGACAATCGAGTTGAGGAAGATGAGACATCGTGGTGATAAGACACCTTCTTGATACCTATATTCATCAGCATACACAAGCAGAGATATATCGAACTTACGTCCAAGCTCGCTGTGCATGTGAGCAACTCATCAGTTCTGAATCAAAATGTGAAGTAACGCCCACCCGAAGGTCTGAACTCAGATACCCTGTTACCAATGCATCACGCCTTCGGTGTTTATCGGACCACCCTGATAGACCAGCATGTGCATCTTCCTCTGATGCTGCAATGATGCAGAGATAAGCGTTACCGTACACAGCATCCATACCTTGTATCAAGCTTTGCTTCATCGGAGCATCCTGTACAAGGCATAGTGAATCAACCCACAGATACTCCATACCTAACGCTTCGACCACTTCGATCGCATCTGCTATCGTCTTCGGGAGAACCTCGTTCCTGAACGCATTCGTAGTTTTGTACAAATTCAAATTTGAGATCATTGTACGTGGCCAATTTGCTGAGCCCCAGACGTAGCTCAGTGCAGCGTATTTGTGACCATCAGGAAGCTCGACCAAACAATGTTTATGAACGTCAATAACAAGCAAGGTCCCAATATTAGTTTGAGATGATGGAAAGCTTGATGGTGTATTTGTGCATCTAGTTTCATGCTCACGTTCACAAGTGTCGAGCCAACCTTTGATCATGACGATGTCCACTTCATCCGACAGAACACGTCCTCTCAAGAAAGCTTTAGTATCTTGCTCGTCGACAAGTTGGATGCAATGAACCTTACTGCTACCAGGCAGGTCAAGCTCGGGATATATAGCAGAGCTATAGTCATCTTCGCTTGCATCTCCAGCCGGTTCATACTCCATGTTGCATTGCCTCCATATCAACTCAACTCTTATGTTATCTGGAGCCGCGTCCAGTAGTGTTGAATCCGCTCTCTCATTCTTTCTTAACGCTGCATAAGTCAGACGGCAAAGAGTGCATTGTTGTCGTTGCTGTCTGATGTCCCCCAATGTGGTTGTGGCGAGCGTAGAGCCGTACTTGTCTTCTGGTACGAGAGGGCTTGTTTCGAAGTCTAATCTCTGGAGATCGAGACTATCACAGCGCGTGCATAAAGACGTCATGTCGGTATTGCAGAAGTTATCAACTCTCAACGGATCTCTTTGCCTTCTGAATTACGCTCATCTGGAGACCTGACATGACCTTCACCGCTATCACCGATCACATTGCACAGCTACCATTGGGGGATGTTGAGTGGGAAGTAACAAAACTCTCACCCAAAACACCTGGACTTGAAAAAGAGGCACTCTGTGAATTTCTTCAGCGAGATAATTCGTGGGTCAAAAGTGATGTTGTACAATCCATCATGCATTTAGTTCACCGATGAGATAAGTTCAACTGAGCCAGAAAGATTAGTGCGTTGATGTTTAGATACCTACGCATCCAGTCTCATATTGACATGACCTAACTCTTCTTACACTTTGAAATCGACTCGGAGTACAGCAGAACATTACGCACCATGATGTCTGTATGGCGCCATACCTCCACATCTTCGTGATCCTATCATGTTGAGCGGGGTATCGTCTTCTCAAATGAAGCTGTGCAAGGCCTGGCAGAAACTAACGGCGCACGTTGGGTGATCATGAGTCGAAGGGTGCACCAGTTTTTTCTGCCAGACTTTGACGCACCATATGTGATCTTCGACATGAGCCTATGAGCAGTCGCAATCAATTCCTACACTATAGAACGGGTGATCTATTCGTTGAACGGATATATATCTATCGGTAACGAGAGGATTTCGAACGCACTAGGTGAGCTTGAAAGAGGGGTCCATATGAAGAGAAGTAGGTATATGTATCGATTGTCACTCTGATGTTGCGCATGAGTTGCCTACTCGTCATCACCTTACAATCATAGTCCAACCTTGAACGCTCAAATTGGACATCGCAACAAAAAAGGAGATAACCAATTCACGTCACTATAGACCTACCAAGTCACGATGGCCCCTTCGTTCATTCAGCAAAACTTGATCTCATCAAATGATGCTTATGCCTCAAAGTTTGATCAAGGAAGTCTCGCGCTTCCTCCAGCCAAGAAGTATCTTGTGTTAACCTGCATGGACGCAAGGATTGATCCTGCTGCCGCGTTCGGAATTGGTCTAGGGGATGCACATGTCATCCGAAACGTGAGTTAACAGTCCGGGAGAGGAAGAAGATTGAGAAGCATGACGGGTGAGAACGTTAGATTGTGACGTTATGTTGATCCTTCAGTCGTGAGCGGAAGAGATGTCGTTTTTTTGCAGAACTGATCAGTTCGTAGGCAGGTGCCAGCGCCGAAGATGCGTTACGGTCAATTGTGATCTCAGAGCAGCTCCTCGGCACGAATGAGATCCTTCTGGTCAAGCATACTGGCTGTGGTATGCTTACGTTCAAGAATGAAGACGCCTACGGAGTTGTAGAAAGCCAACTTGGGTATGTTTGACTGACATCCGATCGGCAATATCGCGCAAATACAAGAACCAGACTGACGATTGATATGTAGGTCTGATGCAGTATCTGAGCTCAAATCCAGGAATCTTGATTTCTTGCCCTTCCCAGAACTTGATTCGGCGGTGGAAGATGATGTGAATTTCTTGAGATCTTCGAAGTTGGTACCGGACAAAGTAACGATAAGCGGGTGGATTTACGCTGTGGAGACAGGAAAGGTGAGGCAGGTCGTGTGAAGACGAGCATCAGTTCTCGGATAGGATGTGATAGGCTGCGTATATATTCCACTTCTGGTTGAACAGTTGGTCATGCATGATACCCGTATGCATAAGTAGACGTCTGTGATCTCAGTAAAGTGCGAGATAGTGAATAATTACAGGTCTCTCGTCGACTCAGCTTCGTTACATGTTCGTCTTCGATATTCGGCGGGATTGGCCATGAACTTTAATCGACTAGTCGATGGTACCTGCGTGAAGTGAGGCGCGTGAAAGTTATCTTTAAGAGGAAATCATATTGTTGAACTCAGTTATCCGGAGATGTGGGCGCCGGGATTCATTCCGCCGCCGGGCTTGACTTTCGATGCTCCGCTCTTGTTATCAAGAATATTTCTCTGCACTTTTGTTCATCGCAGGCACATGCTCGTCATTGATATCGACACCGCTCTTTCATTGACAACACAGTCAGAGGGCTAGCATACCAAGATCTCGGCCAGCAAGAATTCATAGGTGCACGAAGTCCGTATATCCTTCCTCGAGAATGATCCAAACCGATTCATAACATCCTCCGACTCCTTGCCTCCATCACAATGTCGACCACTGCCGTGTGCAGAGCGGTCAGGACGTCTCCAAGATGCCTCCTCAGTCCACGAGTATCGATTGCTCGGTCGATTGCACATTCACGTAGATGCATTGCTTCACAGAGCCAATCGGTGAATAAACCGTATTGGTCTACCCAGATTGAGAGTCAGCAAGTCAATCCATTCTTGACCAGAAGCGAATATTTCACAGATCGTCATATCGGACCCGATGACACTGAGACCGATCAGATGCTTAAAGCCTTGGACCCTCCGGTCAAGGATCTCGAAGATTTCATAGATCAGACAATTCCTTCCAATATCAGAATGAAAGAGCAGATAACGCTGCGAGATGAGAAGAAATTCCAACAAGACACCAACGAACGTATCGTTTCTCCGTGGGGCAAGTCAGAAGCAAGAATGCGCACCGAACTCACAAAAATGGCATCAAAGAACAAGAATGTGAAAACGTACTTTGGATGCGGATACTACAATACCTTGGTCCCGGAGGTCATAAAACGAAATGTCCTGGAGAGCCCGGCTTGGTATACTAGCTACACTCCATATCAAGCAGAAATAAGTCAGGGAAGACTGGAATCACTACTCAACTTCCAGACCCTTGCCACAGATCTAACAGGATTGGCAATCGCCAATGCATCTGTCTTGGACGAGTCTACAGCTGCTGCCGAAGCCATGACAATGTCAATGAACAGTTTACCAATGTCCAGACAGAAGAGACCGGTCAAGAAGTTTGTGGTGTCACGTCATTGCCATCCCCAAACTATAGCCGTTCTCGAATCGCGTGCCAATGGATTCGGCATTGATATTGTGGTTGGTGATCTACTTGCGGAGGACTGCAAGATCGTTCACGATGCAGGGGATGATTTGATCGGTGTTCTTGCCCAGTATCCAGATACGACAGGCGGTGTTTTCAATCTTCAACCATTGGCTGATGCAACTCACAAGCATGGAGCACTATTCTCTGTTGCCACGGATCTTCTTGCACTCACAGTCCTCAAGCCACCTGGAGAGTTCGGTGCCGACATTGCCTTTGGAAACGCTCAACGTTTTGGAGTGCCACTAGGATTCGGAGGTCCTCACGCGGCATTTTTTGCCTGCGGAGAGAAGCACAAGAGAAAGATCCCTGGTCGCTTGGTAGGTGTTTCTAAAGATCGTTTAGGCAATCGCGCATTTCGATTAGCTTTACAGACACGTGAACAACACATTCGAAGAGAAAAGGCCACCAGCAACATCTGTACAGCACAAGCACTTCTAGCAAACATGAGTGCGTTCTATGCTGTCTACCACGGACCGGAAGGTTTGAAGAGAATTGCACAGGACGTTCGATCTCGAACTCGTATAGTACAACAGCTTGTCCAGTCAAAGGGATTTGAGGTTGCTACTCAAGGCACTCGTGAAGATGGTGCGGTTCTTTTCGACACAATCGTGTTCCGAGCTTCCAAAGAAAAGATCGATATCGTAATGGAGAAAGCGAAGGCTGGTCCTCGCGAGATTGCCCTGCGCCGCATGAACAGTAAGCACGTTGCGCTCTCTACCGATGAGACTACAGGGTTCGCCAGTCTTGAGCGACTGTTAGAGTGCTTTGATGTTGAGACATCAGAGTTCAGGGCCCTGATTGCTGAGATTGGCAAACAAGATAGTATGGCTAACGATGTCTCCATTCCGGAAGAATTGAGGCGTACAACACCCTTCCTTACCCATCCGGTCTTCAATCAACATCACTCTGAGACAGAACTGATGAGATACATCCACCATCTCCAATCCAAAGATCTATCGCTGGTTCATTCCATGATCCCATTAGGATCTTGTACGATGAAGCTCAACGCTAGTACAGAAATGCTACCAGTTACGATGCCCGGATTTGGGAATATACACCCATTCGCTCCAGCAAGACATACAGCCGGCTACTCCAGCATGATTGAAACCCTTACAGACAATCTGGCGAAAATCACCGGTATGGATGCGGTCAGTTTGCAGCCCAATTCTGGAGCCCAAGGTGAGTTTGCTGGTCTTCGTGTGATCAAGAAGTACTTGGAGACCACAAGTCAAGACACAAAGAAAAGGGACATCTGTCTAATCCCTGCTTCTGCACATGGGACAAATCCTGCTAGTGCAGCTATGGCTGGTATGAAAGTTGTCTCCCTCAAGTGTGATCCCAAAACTGGAAATTTGGACATCGCCGATCTAAAGGAGAAGTGTGAAAAGCACAAGGATACTCTAGCAGCTATAATGGTCACATACCCCAGTACTTTCGGAGTGTTCGAGCCTGAAATCAAGCAGGTCTGCGACACAGTTCACGAATACGGAGGACAAGTCTACATGGATGGAGCCAATATGAATGCTCAGATTGGCTTATGCAGTCCTGGCGGTATCGGAGCAGATGTCTGTCATCTCAACCTTCACAAGACCTTTTGTATCCCTCACGGAGGAGGAGGTCCAGGTGTGGGACCCATCGCTGTCAAGAAACATCTAGAAGTCCATCTGCCTACTCACCCCTACCGCGATCCTCAACTAAAGCCCTTCAATCCAGAAAAGGAAGATGAAAATCAGCTCAGGGATGAAAGAAAAAGGAAAGCGATCTCTCCTATCAGTGCAGCACCATTCGGAAGTGCGTCGATCTTGCCCATCAGTTACTCATATATTCACATGATGGGTTCTCTTGGACTCGTGCATCAGACAAAGATCGCCCTGCTAAATGCCAACTACATTATGTCTCGATTAAAGTCACACTATCCGATCGTTTATACCAATGACAAGGGCAGATGTGCTCATGAGTTTATCTTGGACGCTCGCCCCTTCAAAGCAACAGCCGGCATCGAAGTTATTGATATTGCCAAACGTTTGCAAGATTATGGATTTCATTCACCTACTATGAGTTGGCCAGTTGCCAATACTCTTATGATCGAACCAACAGAGTCTGAATCGAAAGCAGAACTTGATCGTTTCTGTGACGCTTTGATCGAAATCAGGAAAGAAATCAAGGAGATCGAAGACGGAAATGTGCCTCGAGAAGGAAATGTTCTCAAGATGGCTCCTCACCCTCAACATGATTTAATGCGAAATGATTGGGACCGGCCATATACTCGGGAACAAGCCGCATATCCTCTGCCTTGGTTGAAAGAGAAGAAGTTCTGGCCTTCAGTAGCTAGAGTCGATGATGCATATGGTGATACCAATCTCTTCTGTACTTGCGCACCAATGGAGGCATATGAGGATTTGACTGGCATGGAAGCGCCGGTACCTACGTAATGAAAGAAACATTGTATAGAGTGGTGCAGAGTGTGTTGCTGGGACTGAAGGTGAGTTTGAAACTTGCGGCATTTGGAGTTCGACATTCAACACGAACCAGACCGCGAGGTCGATATCTTGAGCGATTCAAGTATTATGGGTGTGGCAAAGGATCAGGAATTTTCTCAGGATAAGTCTGCTTCATGGCGTTCAAATAGCATTGGTTCCCATGGGTTTCAACACGAACTAGAAGAATTAATTTCAATACGAGACTGTTGTATATGACTGGAGGATTCCACGATGATTTTGCATACGAAATTGAGTTGTAACATGCAAATGGAGGTTGCACAAGTTACGCAACGGGTCTGTATGATATAGCTTCAACAATAGCAATCTCGAGACCTGATGATATACAGGATACTGGATCCCTTCCGGACGAAGCTGATACGATGTAGTATATCATTCTCGTGCATCTCTTCAAATGTTCATGTATTGCGTCGGAGAAGATCTCCGAAACTGATGCATTTTTGGAGAAAGTCAAAGTACTTTATTAAATTTGTCCAAGAATTGGAGAAGCTAACCTCATTCATCAATGTCGTCAACATCAGAAATATCCAGCAATTTGTAAATTACTTCGAGTATACTACACTCTTCGAAATGCACCATGGAGTTCAAAAGCTGATAAAAGTCGCGTCGGCGGCTTCATGTCGTAATCTCAATACTCGCGCTTCATCGCTGCCTCTGCAACGATGGCAATCTACAACAGCTTCGACTCCAACGCTGCCGCCGCGTCAATGGTCTACACCGTTAGCGAAGACACTTGCTAATGCGATTGAAGTGTGTGACAGAGCCTTCCTATTATTATTTGTGCTTACCCATACTACAGGTCACTGGGCCAATCTCAATAGCCTCATATATGCGTCAATGCCTGACGTCCCCTGATGGCGGATATTACACCACAACGCGGCCCTCGTCCGACCCGTTCGGCAAGTCAGGAGATTTCATTACCTCGCCTGAGATATCGCAAGTGTTTGGAGAGTTAGTTGGGGTATGGTTCATGACTGAATGGATGGCGCAAGGGAGACCAAGAGATGGTGTGCAATTCATGGAGATCGGACCTGGCAGAGGAACATTGATGGCTGATATACTGAGGACTATTGGCCAGTTCAAGAGCTTCACTGGCGCCGTAGAGGGTGTTTGGCTTGTTGAGGCGGGAGAAGGGCTAAGGAAGCAGCAAAGAGATGTTCTCTGCGGCGAGAGTGCGGGGATGAAAGAGATCAAGGGAGAAGAAGGAAGGATATGGTGGGAGGCCCGAAGCAAATACGGCAATGGCATTATGATACGGTGGGTTGAGGATATCGTTATGCTTCCAGCAGCTGAAGTAGGCACATCCAAAATGCCGTTCATTGTGGCCCACGAGTTCTTCGACGCACTTCCAATCCACACCTTTGAGTCTGTTGCCGCAGATCCAGAAGCAGGAAAAACCGAACTACTAGACAAGGTTGGTAATCCGATGGTACGACAAAGCAGTGCGAGCAAGAAAGCACAATGGCGAGAACTACTCGTCACACCAACGAAACGAAAAATCGTCGTGCCATCACAATCCGACGCCGGATCGTTGTCGTCTCCATCATCCAAGGATCCAGAACCAGACTTCTACCTCACAACAGCAAAAGCGTCAAATCCCTCATCTCTAGTAATCCCCGAACGACCACGTTACCAACCCTTGAAAGCCCAGCCTGGATCAAGAATCGAAATTTCCCCCGAATCATTCCGCTACATTCAAGATTTCGCCCGTCGCATAGGTGGCGACATCACGAAACCCTCCACATCATCATCACCATTAAAAACATCATCTTCATCTCCAACCCCCACAAATCCCAAACCCGCCGGCGCCGCCCTAATAATAGACTACGGTCCTCTCGACACAATACCGACCAATTCCCTCCGTGGAATAAAATCACACAAAATAATAAGTCCATTCCTCTACGCGGGACAAGCCGACATATCAGCCGACGTGGATTTCACGGCTCTAGCGGACTCAGCGCTCGAAGCAAGTTCCAACATTGAAATCCACGGTCCAGTCGAGCAGGGACTCTGGCTTACGCAGTTGGGTATTAAGGAAAGGGCGGAAAGATTGATGAAAGGGACGACGGATGAAGAGAAGAGGAAGGGTATTGAGATTGGGTGGAAGAGACTCGTAGAAGGGGAACCTAGGGGTATGGGGAAGGCGTATAAGGTTATGGCTATTTTGCCTGAGAATGGAGGCAAAAGGAGACCTGTTGGTTTGGGTGGGAATGTTGTTGTATAGACGTGAGTATAAGCATAGGCATGAGTATGAATATAAGAACTTCGAGTAAACATAAAACATCCGAATATATATAAGATCGGACGAATAGCTTTGGACTGCATGTTTTATCCGTACTGTGAGTATCGGTCTTATTGTGACTGATACTACTATAGGGGACAAATCCCCACATCCACTGACATGTATCGGGTAACCAACTGCCATTAGAGATCGACTGATGCATCTCGTATACACTGCCAACTACCGTGCATCCTTGATCCCTCTCATACCTTGGGAGTCCATTCAAAAGCCGATTAGGTCTCATAAGTAGGATTGGGCTTCTCTAGATGATAAACTTAGCAGATTCGGAGTGGTCAGTCGTATCTGACTTTCACCGCCTCGACGTCGCTCGACTCGAATGCTGTACGTAATGCGGTGCGATAAAGAGTGTCCTTCTTCGCGATATCAATGCGTAGATCTGACAGTAAGGCTTGTAGAACTAATGAGTTACCACACAATCATGTGCGTTGAGCGACCAGGTCATGTTCAAATCCGAAAAGGACCGGTGTCCCTAGTAGTAACAATCGTGATATCTCCTAGATTGACAATTGATCCGAGTAACAAATGAGGCGTTGATATTGCAAATGGATGGCGAGAGTTATTCATGCTTCTACTACACAACGCGTGGGACGTGTGTTGTCAACAAGCAGGTTTGCCGAGTCATCCTTCGCTCCAGGATCTCCGTAACAACGCCGGATTTCTGTCTTTGCCAGCACATAATTCGAGATCTGTACCGCTGTCACCCATATCATTGCAATACACACGCTGACGATCACCGTCTGTCCTATGCAAGCATTCGATGGGCGAATTGTTGCGTGTCCGAAGACTCTGTGACTGAAGATGACAAAGCATGAGTGATCCGCTTACAAAGTGTTCGGTCGATTTAGTCGCGAGTACGGTCGAAGGTTAAGTAATTGAACACAATCGTCATAGGTAACGACATGGAGTTATAAGTCGTCACAAACCATGACTATGAGACATATCATAGCACACACCACTCGCATCATGACGCAGAAACCGATATTGATCTCTGGCGCAGGCCTTGCATCCCTCCTCCTTGCCCAATCGCTACGACGGTCCAATATACCCTTTCAGATCTTTGAGCGCGACGCCTCAATCAATTTTCGTGGTCAAGGCTACCGTTTACGTCTATCTAGCGAAGGACTCGACGCGATCGAGTCGGTGCTCGATGAAGAAGCATTCCAGCGCTTTTACGACAAATGCGGCAAGACAGGTGGTAGCGGTTTCGCAGGATTCGATGCCATTACTGGAGAGCAAACGAAATGGGCAACAGAAAATGAATCCTTGGGTTCGCGAGACGGCAAGATTGTGGGTATTGCGCGCGGCGAAATGAGACGTCAATTCCTGCTTGGTATAGAGGATCAAGTACAATTCGGCAAACAAGTCAAAGGGTACGAACTATCAGACGACGGTGTCACAGCCATATTTGCGGACGGTACAAAATCTGATGAAGGTTCCATGCTTATCGGCGGCGAAGGCATAAAATCTACCGTTGCGAAGCAAGTCTCTGGCGGTCGACTAAAAGTCTACGATACTGGAGCTCGAGGTATACACGGTCAAGCCCCAACAACAGCATTCAAAGGTCTCGGAGAAGGTGTCTTCCGTCTCACAGATAGTAGCCACCATGCAGGTCCTCTAGGTATCATTACGAACATTCGTCCCAATGATATGGATGATCCTGATGTCGAGTTTGGCTGGACCATGGTCGGACCGCCAGGGGTCATCAAAGCTCCGAATGATGACTACTCAGTCTACGGCAAACCAGCAGCTGATCTAGCTAAATCACTTACAAGTGGCTGGAACGAGCGTTTCAAGCCTCTGTTCGATCACATGAATGAGTCAGAGGCCGCATTTTGGAAAATCACCTGTTCAACACCAAGTGGCGTGCCCGAATGGCCAAACGAACCACGCGTAACAGTGATTGGCGATGCAGCACATTCGATGACACCAGCCGGTGGTATAGGCGCTAACACGGCAGTGAGAGATTCGGCTCTACTCGGTCGATTACTCCATGAAGCTGGTGGGTACAAAGCAGGGGTGACGGCTGAATACGAGAAGGGAATGAGGGTGTATGGTAGTGAAGCTGTTGCGACCAGTTACGGCCTCGCTTCGAATATGATGAAAGTCAAGATTGACGAGGAGACAACTCCTCTAGTATGAGATAGCTTCGGTTATAGAACTTTGTCATTACACGAACGTTTGGTCCCATGCCATTTGCATAGACATTGCATAGTTTACGTTTTAGCGATAGCAATCTATTCACTCACTCTCTTTCAACACACGTTCCAAGTTTCTCGAGTCTAAGAAATTAAGGATAATTTGGTGAAGATAGTTCTCAGTATGTCAGCAACAGCAATCTATCACACTGACGATGGTCCGTCAAGTTGAGAACGGCATAGAGCAATGTTTGCAAGTTTGCATCCAGATCATAATGCTAGATCTTCTCGAGGAAGGTAGTGTCTTATCTTACGGCGAAGCATCTTCTAGGTCCATATTCCATGCTGACGTACTGGGGATATTCAAGGAGAAGACACTACACTGACGGAAATACACATGATGTAGATCAAAAACAGTACTGACTCAAAGATCGACCAGGTTCCTATACACCCCATGAATCCACATTTTCGTCCTCCAACCCCCAAAATTCAATAATATGTCGTCCAACAGCCGTACCTTCAGTCCACGGGAATCCATGACCGCCAGGTACGGATCTCAGATCAAAATACTTGCTATCACCCAAATACTTCTCAAGATCTTCTTTTGTATCAGACGGAGGGATCACGTCGTCTTGTTCACCGCAAATGGCTAGGATTTTGCCACCGTACATTGGCACATTGGTCTTGCTCGTAGGGTCTTCAGATGAACCTTTCGTAATGAGATTGCATGCTTTGCTGTAGATCTCGACTTGATTTTGAATTGGTCCGTTTTGTACTGTGCTCTGCATACTCTCGACATGACCTTGATGATGGTCGAATTGAAATTGTAGGGCGCGTGCTGGTGTGAAGCCTTCGGGTTTGTCTGTGTCTTCTATTGCTTGAGCAATTGGATTGACGCCGAGCATGGTTCCGACTAGTCTTCGCATTGTGGCTTTTGTGACGAAGGCTGGATAGTGGAACCAGATGCTCGTGTACTCTACTGGTAAGCTGCGGAGGAGACCTGCTGGACCGAGGAGGACGATACTTTCGATTGCTTTGGGGTTTGTAGCGAAGTAATCTAGGACGATGCCTCCTCCTAGCGAGAAGCCGATCAGGGAGAATTGCACGGGTTTGCCGTCTGTCGTGCTAGTCCAATCTATTGGCGAGGAGGAAATAGCATAGTTTATTTGCTGTGAGTACAGGCGAGCAGTATGTGGAGTGCCGGATGGTGTATCTGAATATCCGCGGCCATACAGATCTGTACTCAGATATTCCAGTTAGCAATCAATGCATCGGCGAGAGTGAAGGTGCCGTTCAAGAATGACATACCAAAGCAGAGAACTCGACATCCAGCATTGACCAATACATCTGCTATTCGCTTGAATAACGGAGCTGCGGTAGCATCTCCATGAACCATAACCACTTTCCTTCCATCTACCGGCCCCCATTCATAGACACGCATGTATCCATGAGGAGTCTTGACATCTCGAGATCCAGGCAAAGCATCAGGCGGATATCCTAGCGACGCGATTTGTGATGCACTCAGCTTAGGTAAAAGTGTAGTCCGTGGAGACGGTATGATCTTCCTCTGAGTTGTAAAGGGGTAAGCTCCATTGACCTTCAGTACAAGACCAATTCCGACAGCCAGAGCAGCGGAGTATGCCGCGAGACGTTGAGTCGATATATGACGTTCAGCCATGATGCGAGCTGTTATAGTATGAGATGGTCCATGGAGTGGTAGAACATGTTGAAATATATTGGTTGCGTATGACTAATTGGTATTTGTTGTGGAGGTCGGTACCGTGGAACGCCTGGAAAGATAGAGCTGCTTATCGTGTGGGGTTGCGGGTCTCCATTAGCTTTACAATACGACTGGCTGTGACCAAAACAAAGACTGGTAGCAGATGCTGGTATCAGGGGCGTTATATAAGACAACCCTCAATCTGCTCCTCTTGCCCGACATCTGTGTATTTTTGGCATGAACAGTGATCTAAGCCGGTTCTCTGCAATCCTTCGGACGAGAATTGCATTTCCGCTGAACCAGATAGTACAATTTTGAAACTCGTCTTCCCCGTCACCTCTGATCGCATCGTATGCAACTATTCTGAGCAAAGTGCTAGAGTCGCGATTGGTTGAGTGCATGGTATAGAATGGGATCAAGATATCACGAGTCGAGAGTTCCGTAGAGGTTGCGTCATAGTGATAGTATTACTGAAATCATGTACGAATGATAGCTGATGAATACACATATGGATCATTGAGGGGGTTGCTGGTAGACTGGAACAGCAGGTAGAGGCTGACAGGATGCAACAGCAGTGTACTTTTGTCTTTCGAGCATAAGCATATCATAAATCAGAAATATGGCCGATGATGTATACCGTGGACATATCCAAGTAGGTTCAAGGTATGAAGATTGTAAGGGCGGAGTTAATTACTGATTAATGGTACATGCAGTATGCGATCCTGATCTCCTGCGTCACTGCTACAGATAGAAATACAGCAATATACCGTACGTACCCACGAGGCAGAAATTGCGACATTCTACTTCTCATGACCTTCGATATCCTCCATGTCTTCATCATGATGAGGCCACATAACTCGACCTTGGTACGCAGCCTTGCCAGTCGCAAAAGCAACGCTCAACCAAGCCACAACAAGAAGTATAGTAGCAGCAGAACCAATGGCCTTGATAGGAGTACAAGATAAGGCATTCCCAATATTGATCAATGCTACGACCAAGCCAGCATTGGGGAATATGAGAGCCCACATGTTGAGAGTGTAGTGTGCCTTTCTCCAGCTACTCAGTAGAGCGACTGTGGCGAGGGCGAAGAACCAGAAGCTAAGCAACCAGAGAAATATTCCGGCAGCGATTCCAAAAGCTTTCCAAAGATCGCCGACAGGTATTGTAGTTATACCAAGGAAACCTGGCGGAAGAATGACTTGTGCTTGTGTACCTAAAGTGACGAGAGCACTAGAAGTATAAGCTGCCGGACCCACAGCGACATACATACCAGCTCGTTTAGGTTCTGGAGGTAATTGGCCGTTCGTCAGGCGAAAGATGTATAAAGTGTACTGCATGAATGCAAACGACCAGCCGAGACCTTGGAAAGCCATGCCACCTATCAGGATAGGCATCGCAGCGGAAGGTCTAGGTTGATAGTACAACAGTGCACCGGCGAGGGGACCAAGGATCAGGAATGGATAAAGCGGTAAGATCCAAGCTGGCATCATTTCAGTGATAGGTAATTCGTTTAGGTCGAATATGACATGATATTGAAAGATGGCCGTGAGCATGACGCAAGCTGCATATATCCAGAACAGAATCTCGACTGTTTTGACGAGCCATGGTCCACATGATGGAATAGCATATTGATTGATGTTGTAGATGATCAGACCAATACTGACGAGCATTGTTCCCATGAAGAAGCTTTCGTGAGGATGATTCAGTGAGCGCTTGAATGATCCGGGTGTGAGATAGAACCGTAAGCTGATGAGCATGCAGAAGCTCACGAACAAGACCAGGTCGATGATGAATATGATCTTGCCGATGGTATCTAAACCCTTGAAAGCGTATGGCTGTTGTGATAGAAGTACCGCTAATGCACCGGTCGACATTGTGCATTCGAACCATGACCAGGTAAAGTGGCGCAATCGTTCGCGCCAGGTCTCATGTTTGCCCTCATAGTTGCGAGATCGAATGCTGAGCAGCCTTTCCGCAAGCATGGCCAAAACGACCGAGTATTGTTACGCGCCTTGAGTGAAGACGACGTGTTTATTGTTGTGATACAATTGTCAAAGCGCTCTGGTCGCACCATAAGAAATAGGCCGGAATATCATCAGGCTGCCAGATGTGGTCATGACGTGATCATTTTGAATACAGCCACAGGTGCAACTGTAGCTCATGCTGATACCCAATCTAAAGACTCAAGCAAAGTAGAAGCTTACTTGTAATTATAATGATGATTCATAGGACATGATGTCACCGCGAGAACATTCGCAGATGATTATGTAAGATGCAAGATCACGGCCGCGGCTCCACGCCGAGCGGCGAGCGGCGAGAGGGAAGCAGGGAATATTGCTTTGCACCTCGCGCAAAGTCACCCGGCCGTCCTTAAGTGCGTAAATCTTGGCAACTTGATTCTAGCTGACAACTTATAATCTTACGACGACGAATCGAGCTGGTATTCGATACGAGAGCAGTAAATGCTATGCAACTCGTTCATGCGAGCTTAGACTGACGTTGATGGTGCAGAACTTGGACTCACTCATTCAGTCCGTTTGATTGCTCCGGTCGATTTCCTCAACCCTAGAAAATTAGGAGGAGCACTTCACAGCCTGTCGTGGGTACTCTCTTACATGTATCAAACCTTGCAACGGTGCGTTCTAGATACTACGGACTGAGGTAAATGGCGTTGAAATCCGCTTCCAGTGCGACCGCTTGCGATGGTTGAGCGAGGTATGCATTAGCGGTGACAAGATGATTTCTGTGAGATCGCGGAATTCTATGGGCTGGTGGTGTGCCAGCGATCATCATGCCGCAGTCTGTGCTGTGGATACAGTAAGTAGATAATGCAGTTACTGATCATGTGTATAGGTTCACGTCTAGATACATCTTCTATCTCTCTATCTGAATATGCTGTCGACGCAATCCGAGCACACGAAAACCTATCCTGAGGCGCTCCTATGTCATTGTCCCTGTCGCCAATGTTCTTGTCTGGGTTGGTAGTCATGTTTGCTCTTGCATCAGCCTCCATCACTACTAGTGTATCATATAGTCCGTGGTATCAACAGAATTGTATCTAGGGCGTTGGCCGCCAGATGATGATGTCTTATTTCCAATCAAGAATATTCTCTCCAGATCATCAGAAGTAGGTGGAAACAGATGGGAAAGGGTACGTGGTATGCTTCCAGCTGCCGCAGCCAGGACGTGCGCTGGGATGTTCAGGACGGAGTAGTTAAGTGAGGCTCGTCGAGGTGGATGCAAAAGAAACGAGACCAAGGCGGCAAAGTCTGTCATCCAGAATCGGGGACTGAGGAAATTGTTTTCAGAGGCGGTATATGAGCGAATGTAACATTCTCGAGATTATAAGCCAATGGCTCTGCATATCCACTAAGCATGTGTCAGTGATGGACCATGCAACTTGCAATGATAGCAACTACCAAGAATTTGGTAAAGCGGCAAAGCGACGCGCCATCAGAAACGGCAGTACTCTTTGCTGCTACTGACGGTGATATGCTCGTAGAACGGTCGCTCTATCTCCTGCTGACGCCGACCACCCAGTCGTCGAAAAGGCTGACGCTTACGCCGTTTGAAGACGAGGATAGCCGTAAGCATGATGATATTCGCCGCAATGACGACGCAACACAAGCGTAGGTCGGTATCAACACTTACTTGCATCTCCATCATAAACGTTGAGTAGGTGATGACTTATTCCGCTGGTGGTGCGTTAAGAAAGGACGGCTAGGCAACGCTCGATGATAGATTGTTCTCGCCAAGAAAAGCAGGCTGAGACAACGATCTCACGTGATGAGGACCCAATCACGCAAGCCTCAAAATGCAGAGGTAATCTGCCTAGAGTTGACCCGTTGACACTTAATTTGTCCTTTCAACACCGACTGGCGCGTCGCAGCGGTGCGCTAATCATATTCTTTTCATCCGATCACGCATCGCCTAATAATCATACAAAGGCCTTGCCTCAAAGGTAGTCAAAATGACTGATGACGCGATCGATATTGTGAGTCAGTCGGCGGCAAACGCTGGTGCGCAGCAGACGACGGAGCGCTCATCAGCAAAACGCCAATTGGACACGGCGGCCGCAGGCACACCGTCATTTTGGACGCCAGACGAAGACGAACGATTGAAGCGAGCACTCGAGAAATTCGGTAGAGATTGGAGGTCCATTGGACGCGAGTTCCCTGATAGAAGCGACAGTGGCTGCCGGAATCGTGCTAATAAGCTTGGGCTGCTTGGAGGTCCTGTGGGAGCAGTTAGTACAGTCCCGACGTACAGCGCATCGCCCGCGCCCTCACATAGAGCTCCCGAAACGACGTTTCGAGCTCGGAATCAAGCTCCGCGCGACCTGCGCCGCGGTGATGTCGACGGAGTTTCCGATGCGTCACCCGTACGACCTGACATCAGGTGTGGAGGAAAAGAGCAGGTGGAAACAGTCAAAGCAGCGAGAGCTATGTCAGATATGTTCCGGCAGTTGGAGGATGTCGAGAGATCACTCAACGAATACAAGAAAGAAGTTACTCGCCTTGAGATTGAGAGAACTAAATTGCTAGGAGAGATAGATGAGACATATCGGGGTCATTACGCGGTTACTACGTCTGATTTGCGAACATGAGCCACGACTTTCATAAGACGACTTACGCTGCGGCAAGGGCTTGACAGCTTCGTTAGCGGTGGCGAACACGGCAAGAGCAACTAATTGCGCTACATTGGGTCCGGCGAGGTAGAGGTTCGCTTTGTCAAGAGCATTTGTGAAAGTACTCCTGCTTCACACAAGATACGTCTCTGATCAATAATGGTGAGGTCACATGCCGTTTCCCGGAGGGACTCCAAGAAAAAAAGATAAGCTTGTCGCGCTGGCAGGGTGACGCGACGTCGCCGCGGGTGCTGGAGGCTTAAAATTTGATGGGTTTCCCTCGCAGGCCATATTTTCACGGTAGCATTCACGTAATCATAATCAATATCAGACGACCTGTCACAAGTTCGTGCGCTGGTTGTACAGCATCTCATCTAGCATTCTGTACTGCTACATATACTAGCAGACAAGCTTGGCCAAGGTAGCTTATCATGTGCTTATGAAATGGTACAGTTCTCCTACGAGGTGATGACAGCTTCGTAGATTGCACATTACGCGCGACCTCGCTCTTTAGAACGACCCTGATTTTGAGCTTACGGGGTACCGCGTGTTCGAGCATGATTCCGAATTTGTGTGTATCAATCAGGTATTGTAAATATTGCTTGACAGACATGATAGCTCAGTAACTGCTTGCCGGAATCCACCGATGAGATCTAGACATGCGAAGGACCTCGCTGATGCCAGTCGATCCTGCTGAAGCCTTCGCGACTTTTGACTTCCACCACTAGCATACGAGAGCTCTCAGAATCACTTCACCCGATGACAAGAGCTTCTAGATTATCGATGAGTGCACAAGTCTGTCCACATACAGAGTCAAGTATTGAACCGCACACCGCCGATCGCATCTTTTGCTCCAAAGTTTCTGAAGTGGGAACCTCATGCCGGACAAGGACCACCGTAGCACATGGTCACATTACCCCGAGGCTCGAATCTGGATTTGAAAGTCCTCTTTTCAATATCTTCCCTTGCGAACAATCTGGCCGTTCCACCTGTGTTCAGACACTGCGCGTTGGGACTGGTATTTGGGACACAAATTCCGGTGGGGCAACAACCTGTCGAACAAGTATAACCACTTGGACATTGCGAAGAAGCAGTACAAGTTTGTGACTTGGTACAAGAAGTAGCACCGTCAACACATACACCGTAAGTGTTTGCTGTATCGATACCACAGACACATGATCCCCCGGCACCGCATGCCTGGAAATTGTTGCATCCAGCGGGGTTTGCGCAAGCGCCGCTGGGTATACACTTGCCATTTGCACAGTAGCTGCCAGTGGCGCATACGTTGCCGCACGCACCACAGTTACTGCTAGATGTCCGAAGGTTTGCAGTCGCGCAAGGCGCTCCAGGGCACGATGGCTGTTTGTAGTAAGCGACAATCTCTGATGGTGCATCGGCGCACTGGCGAGGATAAATCTGCTTGACGCTATAGTAGAAACATGTTCCAGTGGCAAGTTTTGTATCGGCTGCCTGATTGATGACGCCGGCGAAGGACTGACATTGTGTTCCCGCATTATCACAAGCAGCTTCGCACTTGGCGATCAATTGTGAATCGAAAGCTCCATTTGCTGCAGAAAATTGACCTTGATCCTGAGCAGCATAATAGTTGGTTGGATGGCAGACTTTCGTATTTGGAAAGCACGGTTCTGGTGTGTATGAATACTTTGGACCTGGTGAGGTACATGCTGGTGCTGGTATAGTGCATTGTGCTCTGACAAGGGTAGTGCAGAGTGTAGCATATGCTAGCGATATCATGTTGAAGTACTTCATTTCGATCTTGCTCTGTCGCGGTATCGTAAGAACTGATGTGACAGGTATGACAGGTGCAGGAGGTTCGTTAATTGAGAAGAAGATAGCTGCCAGGTTGATGGCTCCGTGAAGCTTTATGAGTGATGAGAGGCCTCGATTTAGGTACGGGGAGATATTTGCACCTCCTTACTCGTATCTTTTAGACGCAAAAGTCCAGTCCAGGTTCATTTGACTGATATTTCGAGCTTCAATAACCAGCCACAGCACATTGTCACTGGTCAGATGTTCCTGCAGTAAATTACCGTAAACAGTGGTTTGGGCTGCTCACCTGCAGTAGCACAAGACCTCAAAAATGCGTTGTTGCTGCTGGCGCTACCATCCTCCCGGCTCAACTCACCTCACTTTTGTCGGGGTGAAATTCCTCAGACTGTCACTCGAAACAAGATTCAGTGTCGCAAGCTCTTATTACAGGACTGTGCACTGTTGAGCTTCTAGGATATACAAAGTCTCATGAGAAGTGAGAGTTGCAAATCAGTAATACTGTACATAAAATTCACAGAAAAAGCCGGGGACAAGTATACCACGTGGTACCACATTTGGCGCCATGGGCTTTCACTGCATGAGAAGCGCAAGCCTAGCTTGCTAGGATTCGACCTAGCTGGCTCTCCTGTTCGTATCTGCAAGACTAACATCATCTGCGTTGTTTGGGAACAGAGCATTGGCACACCCGGCCACTCAGTTCGCGTTGTGCCGAAATATAGTATTCAATCTGCTCCATCGATAATTAAGTCAGGTTACTGCTATGTATTGTTTGTGTTGCGTTGAGACGAAAAAGGTGGTTAAGATGCACAATGTCACGAGTATGTATTGTCCCGTCCTCCACTCAGTCTGCAGTGGAGATCTGGGCGGTGAACACCCTTATCATCTTTGTCATCTGGATTAGCGCTGATAGTTGCATGTAGACTGCATAGTCCACCCGTAGAGTCGGGTTTGAGCGACACGACTGACTTAGCGGACAGACGGTAATCAGAATCAACAGATCTGGGCACATGGGATTGCAACTCCACCCGAGTCCAATCCTTACGCACTCACGTACAGACTGCACCGTTCATTGTGAAAGATATTGGAAGAGAAATACTGGACTCTGTACTAGCCCACAGCGCAGATTTTGGCCAGTCTCAAAAAGTCGGTGCTAGTGCGTAGATGTTGAAAAACACAGTATCAGATCCGTAAATTAGAGAATCATATATAATCAAGCCGACTTCCCACTACCATCACATCCCACTCTGAAGCCCGTGAGGAGTGAGGGGGAAGAAGAAATTGTGTCTCTTGGCGGCCAACTATCTTTGGTGCGACGTCGTCGTGGACCGACTTACTACTATTGTGTAGCAGTCACCAGCGACTTCCATCTAAACGCAATCCTGAGACGCTTTTCAATTTATGGCACGTGTGGCAGTTGGAAACGCGTTTTGATATTGCATATCTAAAAGATCAGACGACAGTGTCTAGTAAGAACGAAATCATCGTAGTAATGCTGGAAATAATCGCTCAATGTGAATCGAAATATGTGTCCTCTGACTTAGACTATCTCTGGACGTCAATCCTCTGAGGTCTGCCATACCATCTCGCTCTCTAGAATGACTACTGAGGCTCCCTGTCATTTGTGTACCAGGTCGCTGCACCAGATACATCAGTGTCGTAACTGGGCATAATATCGTCAAGTGAGTATTGATACGGAGAATTGCGGCTGCAGATTTCAATTAGTTATGTGATCTATCGTAGTGCATGAAGAAGGAAATGGGACGTACTTATAGCAATTCCACGAATAATCATTGGCACCATCGGAGGCGTCGTTGTACTGGACAAAGGTAAAATCACAGTTGGCGTTGCCTGGAGCAAAGATGTTAGATCAGAAACTATACCGGCCGGCTATGAGATGGACTTACTCGTGCAGGAGCTTTGACAATATTGAATAGCAAGATTCTGTTGCGAGGATAGTGTGTATGAAGTTGCGACTACGTAATCATAGTTGACACCGCATGAGTCGCAACTGCCCTGGTAAGTGTAAACTGTTACTGGGGTGACCCCATTCATGACTACTGTGGCTGAGTCGGCGCCAGGACTGGCTACACCACCGTTGTCCGCACCGGACAACAAGAGGCAGGCTTGCTCTCCTTGATCGTAATCAACGGTCGTACAGCCAGAATAAGTGTCACATTGATTCACACAGCCGCCAATTGACGTAATGCCATTAACGGTTGTGAGATAATGGTTGTTTGCGCCGTTTGAGTTGCCATAGAAACTATAGGCACATCGAACATAATATGGAGTGCCATCTGTGAGCGTGTAGGTACCGGATCGACACCCAGGTGTGTTTCGAGCGAGCGCGATGCCACCTGATGCTGCCTGACCGCTGTTGTCGTGGCCTGACAAAAGGTCGCAAATGGACGCTGAGGGAAAGTAGTTGGCTGCATCACAACCTGGAGCTTGAGAATAGTTCTCGCACGCATCGAGGCAAGCCTGTAAGGAAGCCACGTTTGTAATCGTCTGGAGAATTTCATTGTTCCCGCGGCCAGCGTTAGTACCGTAGTAGGCATAGTCACAGATGGCGGTATATTGTTGACCATCTGTAGCAGTCTGACTTCCGGGAGTGCATGTTGGCGCAGCAGATGTAGTCGTGGTAGTAGTCGTAGTAGTCGTAGTAGTCGTAGTTGAGGTAGTACTTGGGGTTGTGGACGGTGTGGTCGAGGGTGTAGTTGAGGGTGTGGTCGATGGAGTTGTTGAAGGGGTAGTAGAAGGGGTCGTAGAGGGAGTAGTGCTTGGTGTAGTCGCCTTCGTGGTCGAAGGTGTGGTTGATGGAGTCGTTGAAGGGGTCGTAGATGGTGTGGTCGCCTTCGTGGTCGATGGTGTCGTCGACGGTGTAGTACTTGGGGTAGTCGATGGTGTAGTTGATGGTGTTGTCGCTTTCGTGGTCGATGGGGTGGTTGATGGGGTAGTCGCCTTTGTGGTCGAGGGTGTCGTAGAAGGTGTGGTAGAGGGGGTCGTAGAGGGAGTAGTAGAGGGTGTGGTCGCTTTCGTAGTTGACGGTGTGGTTGACGGTGTTGTCGCCCTCGTGGTTGATGGTGTGGTGGATGGTGTGGTTGCTCGTGTGGTGGAGGAAGTAGTTGTCTTGGAGGTCGTCGTCACCGGTGGGCAGACCTTTTGTTTGTAGTATGCAATAATCCTAGATGGTGAATCGGCACATTGACGTGGACCTATGAGCTGAGTCGAATAGTAGAAACAAGTCCCTGTTGCAAGAGTACCATCTGGAGTGACATTTTCGATGCCTACAAAAGAAGCACACTGTGTTTGAGTATCACAAGTGGCTTTACACTTGTTGTATAGCTGAGTATCGAAATCTCCATTGCTAGACGACATCTGGCCCTGGTCCTGAGCGGCATAGTAGTTTGTCGGGTAACAAACCTTTGTGTTGGGGAAACAGGGTTCAGGAAGGTAAGTCGTCTGTGGTCCAGGTGATGTACATGCTGGACTTGGAATTGTGCACACTGCAGCTGCGTTTGTAATAGCTGCTAAGCAGGCAAGGCCTACAGCGACTTGTGTGGCGAATGATGAATGCATGACCGCGACCGTATGAATGGGCTTGGTATGAAATGCAGGGACGAGGCAGTCGTTGAGACAGATGAAGGGTCAGCAACAATCTTGACGTGGATCAGATCTCCATCTTGTAGATATTCTTTTTTCCATGAGCCTCATCGTATTTCGGGCTCACCAAAGAACCTCACGAGCTAATGGATTGTGGCTGGCTGAACGAGGAGATGGCGGAAGTTAGGGTCGGAGACTCCTGATTTCTTCTAATGCATCTTAACGCAAAATGGACTTGTAGTCAGCTAAATGGGACCAATGAGTTGCATCTGATCAAAATCCAGATCTGTTTGTGATTGTCGCTAGTTTAGGTTTCTACGAAAGTTCAATTAGCTTCGGACCTACCAGCTTCAGCTTCTGTTCAGCTAAAGTACAAATGCTTTCTGAACACAATCTCGACTTTTTCTGACAATGAAGTCGGGGCCATTTGTGACGCCTCCGGGATATGTACTGTTTCCAGAACTCGAAATACAGACAAGGCATACTTGTCTTAAGATGCACAAGTATCTGAAATTTGAGACGGGAAAATTGTTGTGATACGGGACGAGGAGGAGGAAGACTAATGACTACTGGTAGTCATGGATGAGCACGTGGGACCAGCGAACAAATCACAAGCTGACTTTCGCGTAGCGCGGCAGCCAAACGAGGATGAGTCTAAACCCCGGACTAAAAGCATTCGGGATGAGAATGCTTGCGCTACTCGATCGGCCGCGCCGTTTAGTTGTTCGAACTGAACCAGATTGAGTGAGCTGAAATTGTCCTCGAAGCTACGTAGGCGTAACATTTACCACTTCCGGAGTCCTGCTGTGGAGGGGTGGAATGCGGGTGAAGACAGTGGCATGATCTCGCTTACAAATGCCTGTTGCACACTGTATGAACGTGTACCCCGAAACACTTACCATTCAAAATCACATTGATTTGTGAAAAGACACGGAGCTTTTTCTCCAGATCAGAAAGGCACTTGGCTTGATACGGCTGACTCTTGTCTTACCGGCTCACGAACTGATGCAGAGTATGAGACTCAGTCCAAGATGTATCCGATATTTTCGCCGAAATCCGAGCTCAACACACCGCAGACTGTAGGAAATGCCAAGTGAATCTCTACTATCAGCAACATCTTTCCGGCACGACTGTCTTTAGCCTCTACATGCACATATAGTGTCCTTGCAAACACCAAAGTTGGGATGTTGAATCTGCCTACTGATAGCCGGTATGACTATGTGTCGCTTAGCAATATGTTCAAACATAAGGAAATAGACTCACTCATACTACGATTAGCACTTGAAGTACCAGTATGAGGTAAATCTTACAAGTAAAAATATCGGATAATAAAACTCTGGTCATTCATTGTAAGGTCTGAGTTGGTAGAAGCGTGGATAGTATAAAATTGTTCTGTACCCTAGATCGTTGTAAGAAAGGGAAAGGAAGAAGACAGAGACTTCTTCACTAAGGCTTCGATCTTGTTGCACTCTCCTCGTACGATAGTCGAGGGCATGGAGGGCGCGGCCTTACATTTATAAGTATATTTGGTATCAAAGTATGGGGTTGATATCCAGGATAGCGCTACGGTCAAGCACTCTCTAACTTTTTCGTACATGAATGGGGAATAATCCTGGACTTTACGGTGCTGTATCTCGAACGCATCGTGATAGTCAACGTCATTGGATCCAAGGCAAGAGGATGTTCCTTGTCATTCCAATAAGTGTGCTCAATACAGTGGTCTCAGCATCATTTGAGGTGACCACCATGTACCATCACCACGATTCATCAACTTGTTAGGTGGACTTCCGATCGCTGGCCTCCATTCGGAGCATCAAGATTTCAGACTCAGTGATGTGGAACTCTGAGCACTGGAATCGGAGCCTTCATGCATTCTTGATGCAGCTCCTCGGTAGTCGATCGCTGCAAATTGATGCTGTCATCTTCTTATGGTCAGGCGACTTACCTCGCCCAGTTCGCAAAGCTAGCCATGAAATGTAAGTATCATCTATCCTATTGGTACCCGAACGAGTCACTGACATCTAGTCTAGCCGATGAACATACGATACGTAGAGAAGTTGACATCCTGTCAGCGATCTACTGCTTCGGAGGAGCCGTAGTCCTATGGTCTTCTGGAACGTCTCAGGTCAAGTTGAATATTTCGCTTGGTTGCGGGAGGTGGGTGAAACAGGTTTGTCGGAGTATAAGAAGTAGTTGATGAGGAAGTCGAACCACTTGAGGACCAAGTCCTTTGCAAGTCGATGGTATCAGAATTGGCTCGATGGCTGCCTTGGTTCCACGTATGTTCTCTTGACGGCGGACTTCCATAGTCACGCTTGAAGGATTCGGGCTTGGTAGGAATTTTGGTCCGCGTGGCCTCGAAGCGATCGTCCGAGCTCGCACGTGTGAAGCTGTTGTTTTGGGTAGATTTCCA
The DNA here is from genome assembly GCA_032357745.1 of Camptophora hylomeconis. Taxonomy (NCBI): domain Eukaryota; kingdom Fungi; phylum Ascomycota; class Eurotiomycetes; order Chaetothyriales; family Chaetothyriaceae; genus Camptophora; species Camptophora hylomeconis. Next base: position 5,003 of record JAOTMB010000037.1, on the reverse strand, counting down.
GTCCTTCGGATGTAGTGGCTTCGGTACATTCAGACTCAGGTGTTTCCTCCTGGTATTTGCAAATAATTGCTCATGGCATCCCTCCTCTTTCTTCCTCATCATTTGTTGCTTTCCATTTTCAGCCTTCCTCTCCGACGCAACTTTAGCGGCCATGTAAGCCATCCGATCTTTCTCTTCTGCTGCGTGTCGCGGACACAGAAGAGGAGAAGCCAAGTTCTGACTCGGTATGCGTCTGTGACCTGGGACCAAGATCTGGCCACCTTTCGAAGTTTCTAAGATGTTCACATCTTTCAGAATCCCACATATCAGGCACCTTATTCCTGCTTTGTGATGTTTCGAACACGCTGAACCGCTGTTCTGATCCAATCTGTGCATTGTCAGATGATGCCGTGCAACAAATCCGAGGTTAATTTCCCGCCTGCATCGTGGACAGGATTGAGAATTCTGCGACGCAGTCGACATGGATGAGTACTATGATTGAGTCAACTCTCTACTTGATAGGTGAAGTCGTGAAGTCGAGTGCTGTATGCTAAGCAATGTTGATTCAACGGTGACAAGTCACGTACTAGGTGGGGATGATCGCGGAAGATGAGTGGGGCAGCAAAGTAGAATCAGACCTACTGTAGTGCCGCTTGACCAGTACTAATACTGGTACTGTAGACCCGATGAACTAGCAAGGTCTGGCGACGCTTAGCGAGCTGCTCCAGGCGAATGTGCAAGCGAAATTAGTAGCTCGTTCTTTCTTGCCCGATCTTTACTTGGTGTACAGGAACCAACTGACGATTTTACCAGATTAGCCCCGATTGTGTGTGTGATTGGCCACCTGAAGCATCGCCAGCGGCTCCTCTACAATGTACTTTGAACGAACCCATCTTGGCTGGACAACACTTATACAAAGCTTATCAGTAGACCCTGAGTACAGATCTCGCACCTATTCCACAGCCACGATGCAAGACAGCGTCTGCGTCCGATCTTTCTTTGAGAATGATCGAATATGGAATCTTTCCCGTCAGGCACAAAGCCATGGTGTCTTGGGCGCGCACAAATGTCTTGGTCATCCTCAAGTGCATGACTTGATACTGACGCGGGGAATTGTATCAGGGTTCAGCTGAACCCTCTCCGCGTGAAGGACTAGACCTGTATCCAGAAGGTCTTTGACCAAATCTTTGCTAGCACCCAATCTTCTTCGATAATATCACACCACCATGGCGCAAGCTATCAGCTTGAAATTGTCAGCCACCATGCACGGTGCATTCCAATCACCAGTACTATATGAGAGAACGGCGGCGTCTCCGGGTCACGTTCTGATCAAGTCCTGATAAGATGAGAGTGTACTTGCATTTAGCCTCAGAAGCTGCGCTTCTCTTCAGTCTCAACCTCAGCCGCGCAAACCAGATCAGTGAATGTTTTGCGCGGTTTTGCACAACTCTCCATTCTCTTTGTCTGTTCTCTGATTATGCAGTTGTCATTAAATTATCTTTCCACTAAAGGTGTGAGGATACCCGGCATGGCTTCACGTCAACAAAATGATGCGCAAGTGTCAGGGCAAGGCTCCGAATTGGACGCGGCAGGACTAGCTGATCGCAATGCGAACGTCGATCCTCAAAGACCGGCTGCTGGACCACGCGTACACTCGTCAATGACTCTACCCAAAGATGACCCACTGGCCATGTTTCGCAGTCATCTTGGGATTCACATACTGTCAGATTTGAACTCGACCGAGATTCGCCCCGCCGCAAACATGGGCATCTATCAACGTGTGGTCAAGGCAGAGCAGGAGGCGGGTCGTCAATACAAGATATTCTCCTTTCTCATCAATGGTGCGCTTGGTCTTCAAATAATATTTGCAGCCGCCTTAACAGCGCTTGGTGCAGGAAATGGACCCAGAAGCGCAGTGACAGCCTTTGGAGCTATGAATACTGTCTTGGCCGGTTTTCTGACTTTTCTGAAAGGATCCGGTCTACCGAATCGCCTCAAGTTTTATGAGAACGAATGGTGCAAGGTGAGAGAATATATCGAACAGAGAGAGCGTGATTTTGCGATTCATGATCGTCGTCTTCTTCCTTTGGATTTTGCCGAAGAGATTGCTACCATCGAGCGAATGTATGAGAATGTCAGGAAAGACATTGAAGCCAACACTCCAGATTCCTATATCAGTCTCAGTAATCATATGGGTGGACGTGGTACAGATCCTCCACCTTCCTTGGCTCGTCGATTCCAAGATTACGCAGACAAGGGGCGTTCTCAAGTGTACGATCTGGAAAATACGGCACGTTCGCGGTTCAATGATACTCGACATGGTCTGGAGAACCGGTTCTCAAGTACAAGACAAGCCGCAGAGCAAGGACTAAGCAACATTCAAGACCGGGCCCGATCTCGCATCGATCCAACTTACCACGATCTGGAAAAAGGATTCATGACTGTCATGTCAGAATCCGCAGTAGAACAAGATCATCAAAGTCCACAGATTTCGCACCCGCATACACATCCATATTCATACCTAAGTCCACAATCTCAACCAATAACCCACTTCAACAGTGTCAAATCTGACATGCAAGACCAGTTCAACAAGACCGCATATACCGCCGAACAAGGCATCCGTGACACAGAAAAACAAGCGCAGATCCGAATTCAAGAAGTCCAAGATCAGGCCGAACGTCGTATGGTGGAGACGCAACACCAAGCGCAGACGAGAATGCAGGAGGCACAACAACGGGCGCAAGACAGGATACAGGAGACGCAACACCAAGCGACATCAAAGGCGCAGGAGATGGAGGAGAAGGTCCTCTCGGTAGTCGAGAAAGGGGCGGAGCAGATTTTGAAGTTTACGAAGGGAAGGCATGAACCTTCAAACCAGGGACATTAATGATGAGGACGAGTTAGTAATTTATGATAACGAGAAATGTAATCGATTTCAAGAATGTTTTTATATTGGTGCATCAGATATTTGCAACATGAATGCCAAGATGTAGAACAACCATAATAGAGGAGTGATTGGTTATTCTAGAACACAAGTTAGGTCACAATCTAAGCGGAAATACCGACCAGGTGGAGGTCAAAAGCGATTCAAGGTAGGACAGTGTTGCATCACGTGGCTTACTCAATGACATGGGTGTTTATAACATGACATCGCAGCTAAGAGGTAACGATATCCGAACAGATACCACAGCATGCCGTCAACATTGTGCAGACCTCTTACTCGTGGTGGTGAAATTCACCTACTGAAGTACTTAACATGCGAAAGACAAGAGGAAATGGACCCCATACGCACTGAGTTAGTACACACAAATCTGGAAGATGAACATCACGAACAGTACGAAGCACTCTCGTACACGTAGGGCTGGTGACGACTGACTGAGAGTCTTAGCAGGATCGAAGGGCACGACACCTCAAGATGTCAAGAACGGTCGCCAGAAGGGATCGAGCGAGTCCCTTAGATAACTTGAATTGTTTAGTAACATGAATGTTCTGGTATTGTTTCTTTGCTCTTCGTTAGAAGACTTACTGTGTGCTTATGCTTGATAGAGTACATAAGCCATGATAGTAGGACCCGTTCCATTATAAAGAATTTATTATCACCCTCCACACTCCACAATGCCAAGGGTTAAGCGCCAAGCCCCACCGCTCTGACCGGACGTTGGCACTACTACCACTGCTAGTATCATTGCTATTTCCGCAGGCTAATAATTGTTATCCGGGTTGACACTGACCGAAAGCGGGTCTTGGCCTGCGACGTGAAGAAATTACCTCCACATTCTTATCATCCTGGTGATGCATTTCAAGTCCATTGTGATTCATGATACTGACAATTATGGCTAAAGAACATCAAAGCTGGACTCGGATCATTCTGGACATTGACTTCAGTGTTTATAATCATGTCGCCTCGAGCGAGCATCCCATGTGGCCAGATCCCTGTTGAACTGAACTCTCTTCCCCGTCTTCCCCTTATTTTCTTCTCATCTCCGCTATATTACACCAAGATTTAATCTCTTCAGCCACGATTGAATTCAAGCCAGTCTTAATCCGGCGCTTTTTCCCATCTGAACATTCTGTGTGGCTAGCTGAGCATCCTCAATAATAATGGTGATTATAAGAGGAAAATGAACTCGCAAGCCCAAATATCTTCTCCTTTGGCTCGTCTTCCTACTCTACAACAAGGTTAGCCTGGCTGGAAGACAATCGAGACATCATATGTCGTGCTGTTAAGTACTCTTCTATCCGCTGTACACTCCTGTCTCGGTTTTTGATCCCAAGCTGCACTGTATCATACACCCTCAGATCAAGATGCGTTCGTTCCAGCTCTCAGTCCTTGCCTTGATCGTTGGTCTAGCCGTCGCAAGGCCTCAACTATCTACCACTCCTGCGGCCCCATCAACTACAAGAGCAATCTCTACTACTCCCGCGGCACCATCTACCACCCCCTCGAGAACTCCTACCACAACTCCATCCACTTCTTCTTCCACAACAGCCAGGATCTCCACCACCAGTGCCGCTCCTATTTGTACTATCGCGGCCCCAGCATGCTCCTCACCAGGACCACAATCTACTTACCTCCCAGAACCATGTTTCCCTCCAACGAAAGTATGTTATCCTACAAACTACTACGCCGCCCAGGACATTGGTCAATACTCCGTCAATGCTGATGGCACAATCGATTCTCAACTCAATGCCAAATGCCGTTCTGTCTGTGATAGCCAGTCTCAATGTCTATCGTATGTCGGTACCGAGAACATCAGTCCCAATGGATTAGCCACCGGTACATGCTTCTTCTATAGCGTCCAATTACTGTCTCCTCGCCAATGTGCGGATTCCCCTTCCCGAGTTCAAGCATACTACAAGCAAAAGGTATGTCCGCCTACCACTACACCATCTACGACCTCCAGCACGACCTCCTCCAGCACGACCTCCTCCAGCACGACCTCCTCCAGCACGACCTCCTCCAGCACGACCTCCTCCAGCACGACCTCCTCCAGCACGACCTCCTCCAGCACGACCTCCTCCAG